>SNQJ01S0175175.1:15453-32424 GCA_010110895.2 Picea sitchensis | reverse complement strand
AGACCCACCTTCCGACATCTTCATATTAAATAATCTCTTCATTAGAAATACCTTATTGGACACCGAGGGTTTTTCATACAATTTGGCCAACGCGTCCATCAAACCCTTTGTTGTCTTTTCTTTCGAGATATTGAAAGCCACCGACGCTACCAGGCTCAGCCGTATCATTCCTAGAGCCTTTCTTCGTCCTCCATGGCCTCCAACTTCTTTGCTACTCTGCTCAATGGTAGGAATATATCCTTCTAATATAAATAATCTTCCATCTGCATCTTCCATAACTGGTAGTTTTGGCCATTAAATTTCTCGACCCTAAACTTTCCATCTTCCGTCATTTCTCCCACTCGAACCAGGAACCCTCTTTTCCTGCAAGTTACCTTATGCTCTGATACCAATTTTTAGAAAAACAGGAATGCGGAGTAATAAAATAAAACAAATGCGGAAATAAAACACAGAAGATACACAATACAAGAGAGACACAGATTTACGTGGTTCACCCAGTGTGGGCTACGTCCACCAGAGAAATTGAGATGTCATTTCTTTATTACTATCCAGCAAAATGAAGGGATACAACCTACAGCAAAACCTGTTGTAACTTCCTCTTCTTTCTCTCACAGTCTCCTCTCTTAGAATACAATACTCGCCAACATACATAGCTGCAATACATTTCCCTCATAAAAGAGGGTTGCCTTCTAGGGAAAAAAACCCTAACATAATCTCTATCGTTAGATCTGGGACCTTATAATGAACGGTCTAGATTTACAATGAAATTACAATATACTTTTACAAGGCAATTTTTCCTTCGGGGGCTTCACCTCCGAACCCCCATCTGGGGGCCCACTTGCCCCCAGAGCCCCCAGCCAGGGGGATAGCCCCTCCGAACCTTGTAGAGGGGGTACCCCCTCTCTGCACTCCCCCGTGTGGAAGAGTGTACATACTTCTAGGGTGTAAATACTTCATGGGGTATAAACACGGCTGAAAGTAAAAAACCTCTAAATCAGGAAGATAATCAGGCTCCACAACCAACAAGAAGTTGCTTTACTAATTGATTTCAAGAATTAGTGTTTTTCTCATTTTGAAGCAATGCAACATTTGGATTAAGGGGTCCAATTTATGAAAACGTCCCTCATGAGTGGATTGATAATGTGGTCACCTATTCCATTCCTAAACAAGCTTGTATCATCTCACAAAACTAAAAAATGATGCTTCATTAGGTTTTTATGCCACGAGGAGGTATTGACCAAGAGTCCTCGAAATGGTTTGGGGTAGGACTTGTAACTTGACATATAACTAAAACTGAGACTCGGTTGAGGAACTGCCATGTTCGTTGGACTCCTAGCATAATATTTTAGCTAGAGGACCCTTCACTCTCGGGTACCATGCATCGAAAGTTTCTTTTTTCATCCATTTGGAGAACTAGTGTTTTACTTAGTTTAAAGAAATGCAACATTTGGATTTAGGGGTCCAATTTATGAAACCATTCCTAGGGATCAGATGGATAATGTAGTCACCTATTCTATGCCTAAAAAATCTTGCAACATCTCGCACAACTCAAAAATGTTGTTCTGTCAGGTTTTTATGCCTTGAGGAGGAATTGGACAAGAGTCCCCGAAATGGTTTGGGATGCGACTTGCAATTGGGCATATAATGAAAATCGAGAATAATATTGAGGAACTGTCATCTTCGTTTAATTATTGGCATAGGATTTCAACTAGATCACCCCTCACTCCCATGTCCCATGCCTCAGAAGTTGTTTTTTTCATCGATTTGGAGAACTAGGGTTTTGCTCAGTAAGAAGCAATGCAACATTTGGATTTAGGGGTCTAATTTATGAAACCATGGCTCGGGAGTGGATGAAAATTTTGGTCACCTAGTCCATGCCTAAAAAATATTACAGCATCTCATGAAACTCAAAAATGTTGCTCTATTAGGCTTTTATGCCCCGAGGAGGAATTGACCAAGAGTCCCCGAAATGGTTTGGGATGCGATTTGCAATTGGGCATAAAATTAAAACTGAGAATCAGGTTGAGGAGCCGTCGAATCCAATGGATTACTAGGATAGGATTGCATCTATAGCATCCCTCACTCCTGGGTGCCATGCCTTAGAAGTTTCTTTACTCATTGATTTTGAGAACTATTATTCTTCTCAGTTTGAAGAAATGTAGCATTTGGATTAAGGGGTCCAATTTATGAAACCATGCCTCGGGAGAGAATGGACAATGTGGTCACCTAGTCCATGCATAAACAATCTTGCAACATCTCATGGAACTCAAAAATGTTGCTCAGTTAGGTTTTGATGCCATGAGGAGGAAATGGTTAAGAATCCTCGAAATGGTTTGGGATGCGACTTGAAACTGAGCATATAAATAAAACCGAGACTCATATTGAGGAAATGTTGTCTCCATTGGATTCCTGGCATAGGATTTCATCTAGATCACCCCTCACCCCTGGGTCTAATCCCTCTGAAGTTGTTTTTTTCATCAATTTTGAGAACTAGGGTTTTGATGAGTAAGAAGCAATGCAACATTTGGATTTAGGGGTCCAATTTATGAAACCATGCCTCAAGAGTGGATGGACAATGTGGTCACATAATCCATGCCTAAAAAATCTTTCAACATCTCACGAAACTCAAAATTGATGCTCAGTTAAGTTTTTATGCCCTGAGGAGGAATTGGCCAAGAGTCCTATTGAGGGGTCTTAAATCCCTTTAACTCAACAATAGGAACCAAACGCGCCACATAGTCCCAATTAGAATCTACAAAATTTGATGGTGGAATGGTTCTCCAGATCTTTCGATCCATCCAATTTATCGATGGGCTTAACGTAGTGATTGACAAGATATCTTCTTATGAAATTTCCTCAAGTTTAAACATTCTCTTTTTGTCTTTTCTTTTATTATATAGGTCCGATTAAAAGATGTGTGTTGGTATAAACCAACTGATAAAAGAGGGATATTAAGTACTGAAGATGGCTGAGCTTAGGATAAACCTTGTGCTCAATCATGCAGACAAAGATATTCACACATGTGACAAGCCTAGTACTAATACATTAACTTGCTGGTATTTCAATTATTGACTGAGATACAATTATCGAAAGAAAACATACATGCAATAAAATGATGGAAATAAAAATAGTGTCCTTTGCTCTAGCATTAATCACACATTAACACAACAATTTGCTTTCATCATTAGAGACAAGAACTACAAAAATATTGAAACAACTAACTTATCAATAGATTCATAAACTCTTACTCATTACAACATCTATTCATGAAATAAAGTTGGAAGTAATTACTCCTCAAATCTAATCACACAATGCCTTTGATGAAAAAACAAAAGTTTGTCTCTGGTCCTAAACATGACTTCTCAATTAAGGTTGTTTAGAAATAGTTCTTTACAATTCCAAAATGCGGGTCTTTACAAAAACCATCGACCCTTACTAAAAGTTCAATCCTCTTATTTATAATGATTCATTAACTAAAAATAGTTATTACAAGTGAAAGCTAAGTAAAACAAAATATCGCCACATGGCGCTTTCATCTCTCTGTTTTCTAAGAATCATCAAATAGTTTTACTGAAGTGGATGATTCTTCTCATATTCTGACCATTTGACAAAGAGTTCTTCACATGTGTTGGCATACAGGAACCTGTGTTGGTGCATCGGGGCTGAAATAATTCCTTTCACTTCTACTGCATGTGATTTCTACTTGATTATTTTAACACTCAACTACTGCAACACTGCTTGAGCCTTAATCATATGCTCCATGAATTGTTGTACTTGACCTAGTTCCATGCTTGCCACCTTTGTTGTCTCTAGTGTCCATGCCGATTCTTGCTCTGCATGTTTCTTGACTATGTCATGTAGGTCAAAAAAGTATTTGGGTGAGCTGAATTTTGGGAGTCCGATGTATTTCACCTCCTGATTAATCTTTTCCCAACTCTTTTATATCTCGGCCCACTTATCTTAAATCTCCCATTGAGGTTCCTGGGCCATTTTTACCCAGTACTTGGCCACTTTCTTGATCCGATCTATGATTTTGTCCCTTAGCACCTGAATGTCATTCTCTTCGACGTCTCGGCCCTTTCGAACCACATTGATGTAATCAATCCTTTATATGGCTTGGTGAGCCTTCTCATACCACCTTTCCATGTCCTTGTAGGTCACTAGTGCTACAAGGGTGTTCTTCCTAGAAATCAGCTATACCTGCAGTGAAAAGGTATCGTTCATTTGTGAATTTGGCATAGGCATCTTGGAAATCACTTCTCAAAAGCACTGAGGCCTGTGTGGAGTCTTGATAGTATTTTTCCAAATGGTGCATATTCTCCAACTCCTTAAGTCCAACAACCGACTCCTTTTCATCTCTTCTTTCTCTATCCAATGTGGAATGTGTAATATCCATCCCTACACCGATAGGCTCAGACATCTTGGCGTGTTCTGTGATGAGCAGCTTCTCCTCTGTAGTGATGAGAATTGAACTATCTAATGTCAGCCTCCTCTTCGTAGTGGCTCTCTTCATGATGGTTTTTCTCTTCCTGTCATAGGCGATCACTTGTATGTCAGAGACTTCATTAACAAGTTCAGGGATTTGTTGTTCTCCTCAGGTTAGATTATTTTCAAGGCTCTCGACTGTATGTATCTATTCTAGGATTGGTTTATGGACTTATTCCATATGTCTTGATGGCTCAACCTCCATTTGTTGTGCATCAGCTGGTGAGGCATCGACTGAAATTGAAGAGTCAGGGATAGGTCTGGTACTTACTTCGTAATCGATTGTTGATGTGATGATTTTTTGTTGTGGAACTTCCTCTTTTTGACCTCCCAATCCCAGATCATCCCTCGAGTTGTCCATTGGGGTTCCCAACAAGTCAATTATCTCATCGTCTAAGACACTTTCGACCTCATGGTCACTCTGCGGACGACTTTGAATTGTAGCATCGAGACCTAAGGTAGATTCCCTCTCAGATTCTTTTTCCTCTGTAATCTGCACTAGAGTCACCAAGGACACCTACAAACTCTCCTCATCATCATATATCGTTATTAATTCAAACAAGGGGTTTTCTACACTTTTCCTACCTAGTGTCCTTGCTATATCAAGCTGGGTTGAAATCCCCCCTGGTGATCTGATCTATGGTGGTGGAACTTCAAGGTTTTCTGGCCTGGTGATTTACTCAAGTTGTATTGGCTCTAGGCCACTTGGCTCTCTTCTTCTTTCGATTGGGTCATCAATGGGAATCCTCGACATTTCTACAAGATTAGGGTCATTTTTCAACTGATCAATGATTCTCTGTGCCCCTTCTAGCAAGATCAATCCTCCTCTTTGTGCCTCTATAGTCTCTGTCACTCTGATCTCTTCCTAAACTCTAAGGGCCTCTTGAGTCGACTGCTCTATGGTATCCACTTGTTCATCCATGCTCATAGCCTTGAACCTAGTCATGTTTGGGTTGGACATCCTCTTTACTAACTCCTCCCAGTTCTGAGCACACTCTGTGAAAATTTCATCCTCAAATTTATCATGTGTGTATGGCCAACAGGATGATACTAGTGAATCATGTTGGAGGACCAGGCCTTTAGGGTCGTTATTATGGAATCGGCCTATCAGGAACCTAAATTCAAGTTAGCTCAGACCTTCTTACTTGGCTTGAGTAGTTTCCTTTACCAAATAAAACCCCACATGGAAACCGTAGGGTATGAAAGCCTGCTTCTTTTCCTTGACTAGTGTGGCATTATAGCCCTGTAGGATAGTCTGATAGCAGGTTTATCACACAATGAGCCAGTCTGGAACATGAGCGGGTAGCATATGTGGCATTCAAGTGGCCTTGAACACCCTGATATTGGTTGAGGGTTCATCTAAATACTAGTGACCTACCTTCTCTACCATTTTCTTGGTTGTTTTGGATAATCTCGGGTGTTCCTTTTTAAATACAATAAAATGAATACAAGCGATGAGTTCATTGCAAATGAGTGTGTAGGATTTTTTATACATGTTCTCCCATAGTATGATGAAATAAACATGGATAGGGAGCTCTACAAAATGCCAACTTAAATTCATGTCGGTGAAGACATTTTTCTCACAAATCACATCGAGCAGGTACGAGGCCATGTGGAAAGTGGGTGCTTCCCCTTCTTTCGACGTCTGAGCTTACTTTATATAGATGCTCAATTTCTTGGAAATTATCACTCCCCAGTTGAATCTATTTCTGGAGATCGCCACTGTGTATGCCAATGAAATCCATGCTTCCAAAAAATTGGAGCAATCCTTCTCTCCATACATTCAATAGATGAGAGCCAACAAATAGATGCATGGCCCTGTCAAGTTAACTCTCCCATACTAGCTATTTCTCTGGTTGGTAAACTTCTTGTCCTCCTTACACCATGAGGCCATCAACTGACTGGTGTCGTGGAATTTTTATAACTTCACCACGAAGTCTATGTTTAGCCAATCCTCTGGGTCTCTGAGTTTGTAGTACTTCTGGACTTTTATCGGGAGGAAAAATCTGACACACCCTCCATTCTCATTCTTGATCAAGAACTTATGCACATCTGTATGGTCGATTATCCACTTCAAAACTTCTATGCAAGGGAAAACCAGGGCTCTGTTGGATACCATGTGAAAATATGACCGTCAGATATCTGGTAACACCTGGTCATCAAGCACCCTTACATCCTGGTCGATGTGTGGGATATACTTCGGGTAATCCTCTTGGTTTATTTTGTTGAAAAGATCCCCCTACTGTGGGAGAATTACTTTGGATCTAGTGCTTTCTTCTGTATCACCGAAGATTGGAGGTTGGACAAAGGATTTCTTTGTTGAGGTTTTTATGATCGGCTCTGCCCTGGGAGTGTACTCCAACTTCCTCGCAGTACCAAGAGAAGAACCTTCACCTATTTTTGCTTCCTTTATCTTGGGTTCTCTCTGCGAGAGTCTGGTGGTTGTATTTCTCAGAGGCATTTTCCCTACACCTTAGAAAATAGTTAGAGACTATGAAAGAAATGAGATCTATATATAGAAAATAATGACTGTCGAATTGAAAAATTTGAACACATACCTCTGCTGCTTATTTAACCTAATCTTGATAACCTGAGAATTAGCAGAGTCTTGAGATTCTTTCTTTGCTTCTTCAAATGCTTTGGAATTCAAACTTGTGCACAAAATGAAATTTTTCAAAGTCGTTCTAGAGATTTAAACAAGGATGAGCGTACCTTGTCACATTAGCCATTAAATTTGGGTTATGAGTGTAGTTCTATTAAATATGTCGCTAGATCTTCAAAGACGTTTTAAAATTAAATTTGATCGTGGCTTGACGACGTCGGTGCGGGTTGTAATGTGGCCTATTGGATATTTCATATTGTTGTTGTTTAATCGACACATGAGGTAGAAACAAATGTGGGATGAAGCATTAACTAGTCTATTAAATGTCAGAACCCAACTGTGTCTTTTGTTGAAAACATCCCATCATTTTTCTAGTCCATCTAATGAGTCAGGGGTTAGGGTTATGCTACGAACACTTTTCGTTGATATCTTCTTGCAAAATATCTGATGTCAATCGGTCTTGCCATAAAAAGTTGATGTGGAAAAACTGGCTTGGAGGCATGAATAGGACATAAGGAACATTAATATGACTCAGGACAAAACCAAGTTATGCGACACTGTTGGCCCTTGACCAAGTTTTGGGAGATTCTGAGTCATGTTGACTTATTTTGGACTTGGACGACCTGTCGAAGGAGGAGCGCAAGACGAAGTGGAGATCACAGGATCTCGACCCCCTTTTGGGTATTTGGAAATATGTAACGAGAATGGGATGTCGGCCCATGGGTTTACCCATGCTTAGGCCTATTTTTTAATGTATAAATAGATGTCTAGGCAATGTAAGGAAGGGAATCTATCTGATGAAAGGATGTATGCTAAGTGCAAGTAGGTTTTGTAAGTTCTCTATGCATGACTATAAGAGACTTGCAGAGCTAAGTGTAAGTGGTTGTAACAGACGGTGGAAGGCTTTGTGCTGTAACACAAAGAAGAAGGATCTAATGATCTGTGTAGATCTTTTGTCCTATGCAAAGAAGGATTTTGAGGCTTTGTACTTGTAACCCATCGAAGAAGATAATAAAGAATAAGATTTGGTGGACCTAGCCCTAGGGTGGGGGTGAACCACGTAAACATTGTGTCGTTCTGCTTTGTGCCTTGTCTTGATGTGTTTATGTCTCCTTTGCTAAGTGCTTTGATAGATATAGATAAATCTTCTTATGCTCTGTGCTAATGATGTATAGAATGTTGGATTTGACCTATATGAATGTGTGTAGTTCTTGAATATTTTAGATATGATCTATTTCTTTATGCTAAGTGCTTAGATACATCAGATGTGAGTAAGTGTTGCGATGCTCTGGTTGATCTGCAGAGTATATATTAGCTACATATTGATGAAATGATAGTGCTAAGTGCTTTATTAAGTATCATAATCATAGATCTGTGTCCCAACTAAGGTTGTAGACATCTGAGTCCTACAACCACCCCTACCTCTACCTTGGGTGAGACTTCATCTTCTTCGCTGGTGTTTCTGAAAGGGCCGGTAGTTAGGGTTTTTTTGATGCACTATTGTAGCATTGACCCCTGGGTCTGCCCCTGTGCCAATAAATGGTTATGTTTCCATGACCTGAAACTGTGATTACTGGGAACTGAGAAAGAAGAAGCTTTATGCAAATATTCAACCTGAAACCGTGAAAGCTCTGTGCGTAGATCCGTTTCCCTAGGGCGTAGCATTTTACTTGATCCATTAAGCTTTGTGCCAAGATGAAGGTCATATATGAAGAAAAGAGGTCAGATCTAAAGAGAAAAAGGATCAGATATGAAGAAAAGAGGTAAGTTCTGTAAGCTCTGTTCTCTGATAAAGGTAAGAATAGTAGAAAAGTTCTATATCTGAAATCTTTGTGCTTTGTAAAAGTAAGATAAGTGAAAATTTGTTGTTTCTAAAGTATGGATCTAGGTATGTTTGATATATTCTATCCTAGATTGAAAACTAGGGCACTAATAGATGAAATAAGATTTGATATGAATAGATATGATAAGAATAGTGAAAGATATGTTATACCTATGCATAGAAATAATGTTTGGACTAATAAATGGATGCAGGACCCTAGAAATAATTTTTTGCAGGTTAGCCCCTATGATCTTAGTGTGCAGTACATGAAAAGTTGGGGATCATTTAAAAGAAAAAGAGGATTAACACTCTGTTACAGTTGCAGAAGACCAGGACATCTTGCTAAGGAATGCCCTGGGAGAAGACCTAGTTGTCTATGTTGCAAATCTATGGACCATGAAGTGTTGGATTGCCCTAGAATGATTGCTAATCTTGAAAAAATGAATCTGAATCAAGAAAACCCTAAGGCAGATCAAAAAATGGCATAATCCCAGAAAGAATAAGAGAAAGTATTGTTACAGATGAGAGAAACCCTGAATGACCACCAATATATCAAATTATTAAATATATTTAAAGAAAAATAATGCCTTGAATAAAGAATAGGAGACTTCGACATTGACTGCGTTCTAGATGAGGAAACGCAGGTGAATATCATGATAGAGAAAACTTGGGAAGATATAGGGAGGCCTACTATGACTCTCTCATTAGGAGGAATAGGGTTATTCAGAGGAAAACTAATAAACCTATGTGGAAAGCTCACTCAGATGCCTATGAATGCCAATGGAACTTCGACAGAAGAATATTTTGAGATTATTAAGTTTATTGAGGACAACGCCCCATTTACCATGTTACTAGGAAAGCCTTGGATTGATAAAGATCAAGCCAGACGAAAGGAACAAGAAGAAGTTTTGGAATAGAAGAAACAAGAGTTAAAAGATTTCATGACTAGAAGGATCACACAATTGATTGAAGAACAGGAGAATAGATCGAAGATAGTTAACACTAGAGACACGGATGTCAAATATGCAATAACATTAGAAGACCCTCAGAAGACTGAAGTACCTATCCTAGAGAAAGAAGAAGTATATCCTAGGAAAGAATCCCAACAGCGCGAAGTGACTATATCCAAAGAAGATAAGAATCATAATGGAAAATGGAATACCGAGACAAAGCTCACTGGAAAGAAGGCTATAAAGATAAGTAAGAAGAGGGATAAGATGGAAAAGTTACAGAAGGTTCCATATGGAACTTCGCAAAAAGAAAATTTGCAGAATTGGACCTTCGTCGGGATATCAGAACATCGACACATGGAACTTCATCGTGGCGAAGAAATATAGTCATTGGGGACATTATAACTATTCGACTACCGCCCTGAATAGGTAGAAAAGAAATTAAAGCTCGACACCAAACCGTTGGACCATGGCATAATGGACAAAACAAATTTAATGAAGGCATCATACCCGTTGCAAGTGATCCGTTGTTCATTTACCTATTTATCCTATTGCACCATGCACCGAGGACACTTTTTCTAACTGAGAGTTTGAGCCCACAAACTAAGTTTCTATTTCACAATGATCATCGCCTTGTTTTCATCTATTTTATTGTGGTGTTTGAGTTAATCTTGAACCCGATCTAGTTAATCCTGAGCACGTATGTTTGACGAGCTCATCCTAGTCGAAGAATCAGTCACATAATTACTCCTCGACTTGATGATTGAAAGAGTCATGTCAGAGAGAGGATTGTCTATAGGTGTACAAGTATCATCGATGAGAGGACTTTCAGCCTCTCTATTCACTGATCGAGCTAGACCATCCCAGCTAGAAGATGAGAAATGAACCAAGCACGGGGATGATCTCACCAATGCTAAATTGATTCTGAGCATACTACCTACTTATATACCACCTTTGAGTGGTGCAATAAATCGCGACAGTGTGCCCGAAGACTGTGAGTACCCCTTGGTCACTGTGTACCTCCCGAAAAGGATACGCATAGTTCATGTAGACCAAGAAAAGATTGCAGTGTTGAATTTTACTGACTTTAACCTCGGCGACAGGAAGGCCTATAACATGCTCACCCCACATAAATACCTGACCAGAACAAAGGGAAAGAATTCGAATATTGTCCCTCAATCATGGACCCATAACCTCACACAGTACACACTGCTCAATGTCATGAATATTCCTCACTTTGGAAGACACCAAGAGGTGAATGCATGTGTCAAGTTGTTGCTTTCTTGTTACCATGGTGGTTATCTATGGTTAAATAATTGTATCACTATTGATCCGACATTGATCAATCAGATAATAGGCTTAAGCATGCAAGGACCTGACCCACAGGAGTTTTACCCCATAAAAACCATGGATCGCGCTCTAGAACAAAGGATAAAGGACACCTATGGCAATGTCGAGAAGGGCACACGAGGCTACAAGGTAGCTTCTATCTAGAGTGGCGTAGTTCACCTCGCCTATCAATTAATCGCAAGGAAGTTAGTACGCAAGAACCGACCGACCCAAGTCACTGGTTTTGTAGTCAACCTCGCAGGGAAGTGCGCGGAGGGCCTACAAATGAAATGGGTGAAATACCTAGTGAACCAATTAGAACTCGACTGTATAGAACCCCAGGATCAAGGGTATGAATTTCCCTTTAGCTGGCTATTGATCCTGATCGCTTTCATTTCCTAGGAGATGCCGGAAGGTGCGACCTTCCTGGATATTGAGCCCTTTGAACCTCTGGCCGTGAAGTTCTGTACACTGTGGTATTCCAGTGACATGAATAAGAAATGGCATTAAAATGACACATTCCACACATATTGCAACCAGCTGAAGGTATCCATCCAATCTGAGTCATGCATGACTCCAAATACTCTCCACAAGTTTCGTCCTTTGATGAAGTTCAGTGCTGATCGATATTTTATTTACATCACAACGCATGCCGATGGAAATAAGCAACAACTACAGTCCTACTACAAGTTGATGGAGGAGGACTTGGAAGAGATCACCAAGGAATGGTCGGAGGACCTCCTTATTCCAAAAGATCCTATGGAGATATCTGACATAGACATCCCAAAAACTATGCAGGATACACTCGAACCTAGCAAGACAAAGAAGACTGAAGAGGTTCAATATTTAGATAGTACATCCGTGAAGACTGCTTCCATATCACCGGAGCAAGGAGGTGATGGCGAAGAGATAGATGGCACAGAATCGAAGAAAAAGAAAGGCAAGTTCACACTGCCTAGAGATGAGGAGGACCCCTCGGAGAAAAGGAAGGTTTCCCCTCCGAAGCCTTCTTCCCGGAAGAAGTCGAAAGCAACAATGACCAATATGCAGACTATCCTCACCCTAGATGACTTTGATTTCATCATAGCAACTCTGAATGATGCTTCGTTGGAGATAGAAGAGAAACAAGAGGCTAATCAGGAGGAGATGTGTAATCGAATTGAAGTTGAGCTCTAAGGGGTGCAGTAGGCACTACAGTCTAGCCGCACAATTTCCACTGCACCTCTGTCAGTAGGAACACTAGAACTGGGTGATGATCCAGCTCAACTCCACCGAATCACCGATATAGTCGAAGCTCACTTTCGATGAGAACAGGAAGAAATAATGCAAGCCACCCAGGCTTTGACACAAGTAAATGGAGTCCTTCTAGAGAAACGTAATTTTGTAGAAAGGGAAAGGCTTGTTCTCCAAGTGAAGTGGGATGAAGAAAAAGAACAACTGCAACAAAGAAAGGAACAATTGCTTGCCGAGCAACTCAAAGTAAAGGAAATGGTCAACAGATCACTTTGCTCTGTGACAGTCGTAGAAGTAAATACCGAAGAGTGAGTTCCACAGCAGGTGGCGTAACTTGAAGAAGTAATACAGAAGCTACAACAATGCATTGCAAACTTAGAGCTCTGCGCAGTACCCAAAACTTCATAGGAGATAAGGGACCAAAGAGAAATAACTTCCCGCAGCACGGTTGAGAGACTAAAGTCTCTTTCCATAGAGTGCAAATAGTTGAGTAACCGAAGTTCCAAAATGTATGAGAACCTCACCGAGAATCCATAGTTATAGGCCTTGGAGTCATAGCTCTAGGAATCGAAGCAGCATCCAGACACACTACAGGCACAGCTGAAGGCCCTGTTGACCATAGAAAGAATGAAGCGGTCTCAAGAGCAGCACACCACCTAGCAGTAGATCCATATGATTCAAAGCAAGGTTATGGAAGTAACTCAACGGCTCCAACCAATACAAGATAAGGCGTGCCAACTATTCACAGAGGTTGAAAGTCGAGGAGAAGAGCTAGAATAGGTTGTCATTGCAGCAAAACAATGCCTAGCGGGGCAAGTTAATGATGCAGTAATCTGGGAGTTCACCGAGCAAGAGGTCGAAGCACAATAGTTGGTTGAATCCACTCGAGGCATTCAAGGAAGAACTCGTTAGACCAGAGTGACTCGGGATGGGTCACAGGTGAGTGTTGGGGGCCTCTTGGCCCTTGACCAAGTTTTGGGAGATTTTGGGTCATGTTGACCTATTTTTGAATTCGACAGCCTGTCGAAGGAGGAGCGCAAGATGAAGCAGAGATCACGGGATCTCAGCCCCCTTTTGGGTCCTTTTTGGGTTTTGGGGAATATGTAATGGGAATGGGATGTCATCCCATGGGTTTACCCATGCTTAGGCCTATTTTGTAATGTATAAATAAATGTCTAGGTAATGTAAGGAAGGGAATATGTGTGATGAAAGGATGTATGCTAAGTGCAAGGAGGGTCTGTAAGTGCTCTGTGCATGACTGTAAGAGACTTGCAGAGTGAAGTGCAAGTGGTTGCAATAGACGATGGAAGAATTTGTGCTGTAACGCAAGGAAGAAGGATCTAGTGAGCTGCGTAGATCTTTTGTCCTATGCGGAGAAGGATTCTGAGGCTTTGCACTTGTAACCTATCAAAGAAGATAATAAATAATAAGATTTGGTGGACGTAGCCCCAGGGTGGGAGTGAAGCATGCAAACAATGTGTCATTCTACTTTGTGCCTTGTCTTGATGTGTTTATGTCTCCTTTGCTAAGTGTTTTGATAGAGATAGATAAATATGCTTATTCTCTATGCTAATGATGTATATAATGTTGGATTTGACCTATATGAATGTGTGTAGTGCTTGAATATGTTATATCTGATCTATTTTTTTATACTAAGTGCTTAGATACATCAGATCTGAGTAAGTGTTGAGATGCTCTGGTTGATTTGTGGAGTATATATTAGCTACATATTGATGAACTGACAGTTCTAAGTGCTTTCCTAAGTATCATAATCATAGATCTGTGTCCCAACTAAGGTTGCAGACATCTGAGTCCTGCAAACACCCCCACCTCTACCTCGAGTGAGACTTCATCTCATTCGCAGGTGTTGCCGAAAGGGCCGATAGTTAGGGTTTTTTTGGTGCATTGTTGTAGCATTGAACCCTGGGTCTACCCCTGTGCCAACAAACACCCCTACGCGACAAAGACACGTGGCACTCGAGACCGACATATTCATTTACTCGAGTTAATTGAAATCGAGACTGTCCTTAAGATATACGTTCTAAACTCGATCCTATCTCTCTGACACCAAAAAAGTGTCAAGGATTAGTGAATGGCGATAAACCTACCCAAGTCCTCCCGGATCGACTCTCTTGAAAAAGTCCCAATGCCAAAAGTGTACCAGGGATCAATGATCATGGTTTCTTTAATGCGGAAAAAATCAATTGTTTTAATATTTTTAGATTTTCCTCGACCCCGAGCAAGATCATTAGTCATCAAATATCGATGGTTTCTTTATGGCTTTTGTCAATGTTTGTCCCTCCCGTACTTTGTCGACGTCGATGGGGATCGACTATCTCTTGACGCTTCATGGAAAACAGATCACACAAACCAACTCTGCCTTCTACCAATGTCAATGGGCATCAATGATCGACGATTAGTGTAATTGTGTGGCCACTTTACCTTCTTGCATTTTGTCGACGTCGAACAACTACGCATCAGTCGCAATATTAACTTTAGATTCCTATTTCGGATGTCAAGTTATTTTAGACACGATGTTTCATTTAACAAGTTCAACAAACCTGACTTGATTGATAAGAGTCATGAAGAAAAAAACAAAATAAACCATCCCCCAAAGTGAACCCAAATTAGACAGTAAAAGAAAACAAGTGGTACCCAAAAAGAGATAAAATTTTATAAGGATTTTAGGGTGTGTTGAGCGCTCAACAAATGGCGATTTATTGGGTGAAAGCAGAATCTTTGTTCCTTCCCCAGGCTTAGCTGATGCAGAAGATGGTTAAGAACCTAGATGGTTTTTCTTTTATGAGAGTCTCTTCTATCCTTGCGTTTAAAATTCCCTCTGTTCGTGAATCTGAGCCCACCTATGGATTTTCATCCTTTAGTCCACCTTCATTCCTCTTAACCATAACCCATGCCCCCTTCTGACAAGAGTTGAGTAAATCATTCACTAAAACCAAGCCTTTTAGTTATCATCATACACATGTTGCGGTGTTTCTCCACTACCACCGAGTGTCCATAGCCCCGACAGAGTCACCCCAACGTCATAGACCTTGATCCACTACCAGGGAGCGTCCATAGCCCCAACTGAGTTATCTACATACCCGCTCCTACTTCATGCTCATTTGATATAATTGATTTATTTTTGGCAGAGATGCTATGAGCAAGTGGGAGAGGAGGACGTCTAAGATGAGATGGTTAAGGTAAAAAATTTCCTAGCTTTGTCTTGAGGTACATGTGGTCCTTTAAAACTTACCATCTTTCCCTCTAGGGTTTACGAGACCACCCGACGGACACTTCATCATTTTCCAAGGTCGTTTATTTGCAATGATTAGATATAGAACTCTTTTAATAAAAACAAAGTTTGTCCAACATTTCTTTTGTTGCATGCAAGCATGAGTCAGGAGTAGAGTTTGCTACACCTTATTGATTAAGGTCAACCAATGCCTTGCGAAACACAACTTTATTGCATAAAAATACCACACAAAATAAAAACAAAAATAAATTACTCTACAAAAGTAGAATAACATGAAAACACACACATTTCTTTTAACAGAAATATTATTTTAGGGCTTGGCCATTCACTGGGAGGGCGCCAAGTTCCCCTCTCATATTTTTCAACTGATACATGCCTACCCCAAGTTTCTCGGCTACCTAGAAAGGTCCAAGCCATAGATTTTGAAACTTTGAATGTTTTCCCTTCAGTTCATTTGCTCTATCCCATTTCAGGACTAAGTCACCTACTTCAAAATTCTTCTCTCTGTCCTTATGCTTGTGAAACCACCTTTTAACTATCTATTGATGAGCGATGAACTTTGATTTTTCTTTCTCCCTTTCTTCTTCCATCATGAGGAGGGTATCAATTCTCTATTGAATAACCGATGAGGGTTGTCTTCTAGATCCCTGAGCAAGATGAAGAGATTGAAGGTATAGCACATTCGGGATAATGTCTTCTTGTCCGTATACTAGAAATTATGGGGAGTTCCCTATAGATTCCTTGGGTGTTACTCTATCGGACCATAAGGCATTATGAAGCGAACTATGCCAATTTCTCTGATTGTCTAAAACTGTTTTCTTCAATATTCTCACTAGGTTCGTATTGGTTGATTCTGCCACTCCATTCCCATGTGGATATTAATTTGTAGAGTATCTGATTATGATTCCTTTGTCTAGAGAAAACTCTATTAGTAGGGTGGAAGAAAAGTAAGAAATATTATCAAAAATAATAACAAAAGGCATATCGAACCTTCTGATCAACTGTTGTTCTATGAATTGGATTACCACCTTTTCATTTACGTGAGTCAAAGGGATGGCCTCTTCCCATTTCATAAAATAGTCTGTAGCAGTCAGTATGTATATATGTTCTTTTGAAGAACTAAAGGTAATTTCTCCTATGACATCTAACCGCCATTGCTCGAATGGTCTGGATATGGCCACTGGTTGGAGTGGGACAACTGCTCTCTTTTCCCTTCCCGCATTTATTTGACAAGTTTTACAGTTTCTAGAGTATGTATGAGTGTCCGTAAAAAAAGTAGGCATGTAATAGCTAACTC
>SNQJ01S0175174.1:0-13535 GCA_010110895.2 Picea sitchensis | reverse complement strand
TCAATAGTTTTTGTTCAAGGGAAGTGATGACTTCCAAAGGTAGCTACAACTTCCAAATGTAAAGAGAGGGATAAACCTCCAAGAGGAAGATACAATCCTCCAATATCAAGAGATATTTGAACTCTCTATCCTTGCCCCTTCCTTCCACCCAAGAATATATGATAGATAATAAAACTTTACATTAAATCATCACCATCAACCAATCATCAAAATTTACATTAAAATATCACCATCAAACCAATCATCACATAGAACCCATAATGCTTTCTGAGACTTCTTCAATTTCTGCAATTATTCACTCCTTGAGTACTCTTGATCCTATGGATAATGTTACCTTTTCAAATGTATTCTCTGAAACTCCTCTAATTTTCACCCTTGAATCCTCCCAAAAGAGGTTATAAGAATGGTGACTTTATTCAATTCTGGTCTACTTGTACAGCATGCCCCGCTCAATATTTAACATCCATTCTGAAACTGTAATAATAAAAACTAGTAAAAGTCCTAATTTTCCAATGGAAGTGGTCCCACGGAATTTGAGTCTATATGAAAACGTTACGACTGTTTTACCCATAACACCTATTTATTGGATCTAGTTTGACTGGTCACAAACCCTATATATTCCACAGAGTGTATCTCCTACAATTATAAAGGAATCAAGAGCTGAAATTCTTTACCAGAGGTACCTTTATATGGTTTCTCAATACTACAGCGATTTCACCATCTGAATCGTTCTAGAAAAAAGTTATAGCAAAATGGTGGCATGACCAAATAACATACCTTAGAACACACATCACCAAAAGACTTATCCTCCTTTGAAATCCGGCCTTATTTACTCTTCTTCCCTCCAAATTGGACTTGTATCAAAATGAATGTATAATGATATTTATTTATACCATTTATGTCACTTCCTTTAACATTAGCCTAATGACACTTCTTATTTTGTAATTATTTTCTTTATTTATTTTCGGGGCCTACATGTACTTCCTTTTTCAATTCACTTATTCATCTTCAAAAATTCATTTCTCCTCAACCATGAGGGATCCATGGACGCGCTACATACCACTGGAAAAAGCATGATGTATACCATCCATTCATGGGTGTTGTATATGCAGCATGTGCATTTTCCTTCATGTCCAAATACCTTTATCAATCTTGTGGTCCAAAACCCATGACTAGGGTTGACATCAATGACAACAATCAATATTCCAACATAAGATGCCATAGAAAGTGGAGAATTATAAATTGGAAACTGACGAAATACTTTTGTACAAGAACAAAATTTATGTACCCAATGTCCAGGATTTGAAACTTGTGATTTTGAAAGAAGTGCATAATGTACCTTATGCAGGGCACCCTGGATATTGGAAAATTGTGGCAGCAGTCAAGAGCTATTACTTTTGGCCAGGTATGAAGAGAGAAATTGCAGAATACATCGCCATATGTATGGAATGCCAGAAGGTTAAAGCTGAGCATAGACACCCAACATGGTTGCTACAACCTTTACCCATTCATGAGTGGAAGTGGGAGGTAGTGACAATGGATTTCATCACAGGATTGCCCATAACAAGCAAGCAACATGATTCAATCATGGTGGTAGTGGAAAAGCTTACGAAAGCTTCCCATTTTATTCTACTAAAGACTACTCACAAGGCAATGAATGTTGCTGATATCTTCATGAGGGAAATAACACGATTGCACGAAATTCCCAAGACAATTGTGTCTGACAGAGACCCGAAATGTACCTCAAATTTCTAGAAAGGGTTATTCAAGGGGTTCAGAACGAATATGAACTTCAATACAACCTATCATCTTGAGTTGGATGGGCAGACAGAGCGGGTGAATCGAGTAATAGAAAACATACTGAGGATGTATGAGCTGGATAAACCATCGAAATGGGAAGACTACCTACATTTGGTAGAATTCACCTACAATAATGGGTATAAAGCATCGTTGAAGATGAGCCCATTTGAAGCACTTTATGGAAAAAAAGTGCAATACTCCAATAAGATGGGATAATCCAGTTGATAGGGCAGTAGTTGGGCCATATTTTCTCAAGGAAATGGAAGAACAAATGCTAAAAATTAAGAAGAATTTGAAAGCTGCCCAAGATAGGAAGAAAAGTTATGCTGATAAAAACATAACCCACAGAGAGTTTAAAGTGGGAGAGCATGTTTTCCTGAAAGTAAAAGACAATAGAAGTTCCCTGAAGCTGGGAAACTGCGCCAAGTTGGCAACTAGATTTTGTGGGCCATTTGAAATCCTAGAAAGGATTGGGCCAGTTGCATATATGCTTGCATTACTTGCATCCATGACTGTACATAATGTGTTTCATGTTTCATTGCTTAATAAATATATACCGGATGCTAATCATGTAATCGATTGGAATGTGATTTAGGTGGAGCAAGAAGGTGTCCTACAAGTGCATCCTGTGCGCGTATTGGACCGGAAAAGAAAATAGCTCTGGAATCAAGCCATAGGGCTTGTAAAGGTCCAGTGGAACTGGTACGGTCCTGAGGACGCGACTTGGGAACATGAAGATGCTATGCGGGAAGAACACCCGCATCTTTTTGAATATTTTGAAAATGTTGCTGATGCTATGTAAAAGTTGCATTGAGGACAGTGCAAAAATAAGGCGAGGGGATTGTAATATCCCCAAGGACGAGCATTGTTGTAATCATGTTTATGAATTGTAAATCATGTTTAGTAGGCTGGTGAGCTGAGTATTGATAAGATGGTGGGCCTATGTGTTTATTAGGCTGAAGAGCCTAAGTGTTAAAGGCCAGGAGCCTGTTTTTGTATATGTAATCATGTAGAACATTGATAAATATTAAACATCACTGCGTGCAGATCGACAACGAAGAAAGAGTGATGGGGGACTAAGCTTCCATAAGGTGGGTAAGGGAGAGGGGTTTGAAAGGTTGGAAAAAGGGGCTAATCTTAGGGGCTTAAGTCCTTGGGAATAATATTTTATTATTATTCCAAAGTTGTGTGACAAACATGTTTTTATCCTAAGTTCTAGGAGAGGCAATGCATGCAACTCCAACGTGTGCAAAAAAGGGAACACATACTTGATGGAGGGCATGCAACTTCATGGGTGACATGTGTCGGCCTAGGAACATGTAATTTAACCCAAAAATTGAGATGTGATGGGGGTTCATCCTCCATTCTTGCGTCCGCTGTTTGAATAGTGTTACTTCTGGGTCTGATCTCTGAATGCATACCCTCATGCAACTCTGAAACAAGAAGCCTGTGATGTTTTCTTGAGAAGCCGATACACCCTCTGTCTAAACCATTGAGTCTGTGTTTGAACTCTACGTGGATTTATTTTCACGCATCTTGAAACTAGTGTTATCTGAACCATGCTGTGTCTCAGTGGTCTGTTGCCATTTTTTTGGACATCCACACCCAATTTTCCTATTGTTGTTGTCACCCGTGAGTTAACCGAAAGCTGATGCTGTTGCTGTTATCTTGAACTTGTGGGAATTGATTTGAAAACTGGTTGAGGAACTGGGTTTTCAGGCTTGTGGTAGAAGAGATAGGTTGGCAGGCCTGTGAGCATCTCTCTCCAGGTGAGAGAGTCTACTGGGAAGTGGCTTTCTCCCAGAGAGAGTCCAACACTAGCTACGGAGCTCTAAGAATTCCTGATCTGACTTGTTGCCGAGACCCAGAGAGGCAGGTGAAGCACTGATGGACTATGCTTATGAAGGTGTATACTCCCAGGTGGAACAAGCATGTGGGGAATGGGAGTCCGTGAGTAGTGGGCGTAAGAAGGCTCCTAGAGAGAATCCTTCCGGTTGATCTGTGCAGTTTTCCTGTAACCTCATCCTAGTCTAGGATTCCCTTGCCTTGGGTGGAACTTAGTCCCAGATCGGGGGTGATCCATTGCTGAGCGTGATGAGCAACGTGGTCTAAGGCTGGGAGGTTCGTGGAAGGTCTACACGTAGTTGGTGGAGTTACTATAGTTTCAAAGATAAGTATCAATATGTGTTTAATTTATATTAAAATGCATGTCTGTGATGCTTGCAATATTATCATGTATTCCGATGCAATTATGAATTACTGTTAATTCCATTATTTCTGTATGTTAGCAGTAATCCTGTGATTACTCTGTATTTTTTAGTTAAATGTGTTAATTTGATTTAATGAATGTTATATATATAAGTATGAGAATTTTTCTGCATAGTAGCATTTCCCGGCAATGGGGTTGATGGCCGAGGACGCTACATAGGGGAGACGCCCCCGCTGACCTGGGGGTTTGAGAAGGCAAAGTCAAAGTGGCTAGGTAAAGATCCCCTCTCACAAGTCACCACTGATAAAAAATTTTGGTTTTATACCAATGGAGAGATAATGTGTCAAAGTGTACCTGCTTGAAACAAAGCAACAAGAAAACTATATATTTGCAAGTACACTTGCTGGTTAGCACTTCGTTAAGCCATGGACTTTATTAATAATTTTTTTTTACTAAATATGATGAAGTAAACAGAGATTTTATAACAACAATCTTTATAGAGAAATACTTCACATAAAATTTCTTTAAAATAGCTTCAAAATGACTGAAAATCACTAACCATTGAAATCATAACACTAGCATTTGATAGAAGCACATAATACAATGTATAATTCAGCCTTTTCAACTTCTTTTATGAGCTTTTAATGCTGCATCTAATGGCTGTATCTTACTTTAGTAAAAACAACAATGTTGTTAGTAGGTCAAGCTATTCTAGGGTTAGAAAGTGTTAGTAGGTTGCTTGAGGTAAAAGATTTGAGGGTAGGTTTCATCAATCAAACAATTTTAAGGTCTAAATAAGTTCCTTTTAGGGATAATGGAGTCACTTGCAGCAACAAAACTTGAAGGAAACAAATGATAATGTAAGAGCTAAGGACTAAGAAGGATGAATATTGAGTTGTTGGTAAGCCAAGGCCTCAATCAACAAGCCTTAGAAGGAAAATGGCTACTAGGAAGTAGGTAACCCTAGGCCCTAGCGATTTTCCTTCTTCTTTAGCTCAAGCTTGAAACAATTAGTGGCTTGATGAATAAAATGACAATAGAGTGCTGCAATGGTAGGGATCTAGTACAATGCTTCAAATGGTAGGGTTTCCAGCACAATCTAGTAGGTGGAAAATTGTTAAGACAAGGACAATAACATGTGCTTGTTATCCAAGGGTTTTAAACTAGATATTTCATAATATTGGAATAAATGAAAAGTAAATACACCATAACCATTCAAAGAAAATAAGGATTGAATAAATTCACTTACATCCACCAAGAATAATCTAGCAATAATCCTAGTTGAAAATTTTCCACCAAGAAAAATGCCAAGAAACACCAAAATTATAATAATGCCAGTTACAAATAATATCCAGTTTTTACATTAAATATCATAATTAAACCATAAAACAAGATGCTAATGTGACTTCATGCCATTTTAGGGTGATGTTAGGCCCTTTGTGGGCAACGTTGGAATCCTGGAGAAAAACGTTAGGCCTCCTTGGGCCTCAGGAACCTGCCACACGTGCCACTTGGCACACAACTGCCTCCAAACATCCCAAAACATTGGATGACATCATGGGTGACCTGGGTGATGTCATGGGCCTTCCAAGGACCACATCATGGAAGAAAGTGCATAACCCCCCTGGGTCCAGGCCTGCCAGGCTACCCCTAGTGAAACTTCCTCCCCTCTCTCTGAAGAAATCCTTTGATCTATCTCTGCCCCTTGCTGGGGTCTCAACATCCATCTGGTGGGCTTGTAGCCCCATGGAGGTCTGAACTAATCATATCCCCATGTGTACCTATCCATTGGGTACCTGTCCATCGGGTGTGTCCCTACAACATCAACAGATACACCCTCCATGGGCTCATAGAAATGTCAATCACATCTAATCATCAAGCTATTAAACATGTGCATGAAAACCCTTTTACCCGGACAAGTTCTCAAAGACATTATGCTAATATGCAAGCCAAGTTTGGAGGGGACACTAGGAAACCCTATTGGGATAATGCTCATAGGATGTGGGATGTTCTCAGGAGAAGTCAAATCTAGGCCATGTGAGTGGATGAGGTGGTAAGGGATGTTTGGGCAAGGGGTGTAGTGATAGCAGGGAAATGTATGGCTTACCTGTGGGTGCCTCTGAAGAGGGTGAGCTGCACCTTGTCACAGATGCAAATGTTTCCAAGCCCATTCATGCCTTTTATCTTTTATTCTTATTTCTTTTTCTCTCAAGAGGCTATTTAGAGGAAACTGCCCTGGTGTGGTGACCAGTGGTGGCAATTTTACCAACAAGCATTTCACAGAAATGAGAAGGTTGGCTTGTGATGAGACCTCATTTCTCTTGGATATGCTACCAAGATCCACTACCCTGGCATGGTGACCAGCTGTCGATAGTGTCATACCACTACATGTCCATGGACCTAATAGGCTGGCTCATGATGAGACCCTCTATCCTCTAACCATGTCTTGATTTATTATTTTTTATGGGTCCCTTTGCTTATTACTGAGAATATTTTCATTGCTTTCTCGGGGACCCCTTGGCGAAGCATCTCAAGGTTTCATTCATTGTGATTTTATATTTTTCCATCTACTTTTACCCTCTGGTCCTTTAGCCCCTTCTTCCCACAAGGTAAGGTACAACCCATAAATATTTGGCCAACCCAATGCTCGGACCAATGTAATGGGGTGGATGAGCGGGAAAAATATGAAAAGTGGTAAGTATGGTGGGAGCAGACGATGGCCTTTCATGAATTCTCCCAGTGGAAACTCAAGCCCTATGGGTACCAGCTTACTAGGTCATGTTGTCATTCCCCCCAGGTGTGTTCAAGTGGAAAATTATAAGGTCCAAGCACACATTAGAAGGAAAAATAATTAAATGCACATATTCAAAGGTGTTGAGGATCAAAATGACACATACCATGATACCCAGACTCATTACCTTATGGAGAAAGATCCATTTCTACTACAGGACCATGCCGATGTGATGGATGCTTCTACTTCTGACAAAGTGGAGGTGATGAAGAATGAAAGGATGGGCCCTCTAGGGCCATGCTCAAGTCGATCTGGCTCTCAGTACTCCATGTCTAGTACCTGTGGGCCTCGAGACATAATCTCCTTAGTTACCCATAGGCTAGGGGATAACATCTGGCTCCAACTCAGGGACATGTGATCATCGTAGAGTGCATGAGAACCTAAACATCTCTGGCATAACCGGTGACCTTCTTGATCTCAATATAAGACTGTTAGCAATCATTTGGGGTGGTGATATCACCCCCGACTCATATATAGTACAAAATGAAAACAAGCATATGTACAAATGGAAACACAAACTATTCTAGCATGAAATGCAAATTGTATATACAATGAATGCAAATTCCTACCTGCTTACCTGCACTTACCTGTGAATTCAAGTCTATGCCCCCTGATGGGGTTTGAGGAGGTTCCCTCTAACTAGTAATGGGTGCCTTCTTCCTTCCAATGTAGACAAATAGTAGGCATCGTTGATTGAATTTCTTCTAACTCTGAAGGGTCCAAGCCAAAATTTTGCACTTCCTTTGACATTAGTAGGCTCTCTCTTATTTGTGTCTCACATCCATACTGTGTCTCCATATTTTTAATCTGTGGTCTTGAATTTGGTTGTTTCTTGAACAATCCTGGTGTACTGTGTATAGGGAGGAGGGTGTGACTCTCCTATGAAAAATTCTTGTTGGGATGGCCAGATCAATACATCGTCTTCTCCTTTGTTTAATAACATGACAACCCCAACTTCCTTGTCTTTATACTTGTTCAGGAGTTGTTGATAATCTTCCTTCTTCATCCATTGTATCTGATCAAAGTCTTCCTCCTTAGCAAAAGGCATATCATCAGGAGAAAACACAGGAAGACTCTCTATGATTGGCTCATGTGCTTTGTCAGTCCAGATGTGGTCACTAATTTCTCGCACATGGATTCTGGTCATTGGCACATTTGGGAGACGACTTATGGTTCCATCATTCATAGGAAAATTGATATAAGTAAGGTCCATCTCTAGATTTCCTCCCAACATTGCAACAAATTTCCTGGACAAAAGCATTCCTCACACATCCGAGACATCTACTACTGGAATTTCCATATGGATCACTCTCTCAGGGTATCTTCCTAGGATTTCTTCCACATTTTTAATCACCCCATGTGTGGGTATGGATATAGAATCAAATTCACACACATTTCAGTAAGATCGTGTGATGTTTAGGCCTAATTGTTCCACGACCTTTAGAGGCATCATGTTGGAACCTGCCCCTGAATCCATCATACAATTGTTAAGGCACTTGTTATTTATCAGTAAGTTCATGAAGAAAGGTGGGTGTTCATTGTACTGGACCCTAAAGTGATCGATTTGTAGCATAATAGGAGGGTCCATTGGTCCATCTGATCCTTTGAAGAAATTATCAAATATTTCTTTAACAGATGGTACCTTGATGACTTCTCTCAAGGGGATGGTCACATGCATATTGGATAATGCCCCTTCAAAGTCAAAGTTTAAGTCCACTCTTTTAGTCTTGGGAGGATTCTTAGGAAGGAGAATGTTCATGGGTGGAGGTCTCATTTGGGCTACTACAGGATTGGTAGAGAGAGGTTGGTTCAATTTATTTTGTCTAGTATACACTTGGAACTCTTTTTTCTTGAATTTCTCTCTTGATTCTTGGTCCAAGTTATTTATCACCTCCATCCTAGCCTTCCTGGATGATTCCTTTATGCCCTCTTGATGTTCCTCAGGGGAAATATTAAGGAATATATGGGGGTCCTCTATGGTATGGTCCATTATGTTTACTTAGTCATGGCCTGCATTGTTTTAAGGACATTCATGTTCCCAGTGTGACTCACTACATTGCAGACACCAAGGGTTTTCATCCACCACGTTCGCAGGAGATAAAGTATTTGGAACCTCTTGATCATTCTTTGGTCTGAAAACTTGGTTCCCTTTTTGGAATTGACCCTTGTATGGAACCCTAGGGGCTTGATGGTGAGCCCTTTCTATATTGAGAATCCTATTCATCATTAGTTCTTGGGTTTTTACCATGCCATCTAAAGTATCTGCAACTTTTCCGAGCTAGCACTAATGTCTGAGGCAGGCTCATCATTGTGGACTATCTTGGGTTTAGTGTCCATTCTGACTCTTGGGGATGAAAAAGGTTCAACTTTGGATGATAGAAGGTTGTATTCGATCATTGTGGCTATTTATTGAGCTTCTTGGATCGTTTGGGGGTTCTTATCTCTGAGGAGACACCCTAGTTGACCGGTAAAGGATTTGGTATAAATGAACAGAAGGAAACTATGAGTTGGATGATGACTCACATGGATTTTCTACAATAGGGTTTCAAACCTACTATGGAATTCACTAATGGTCTCATTCTCCTATTTTACGAGGCTATTTAGCCTTATCAGTAGCATGTTGGGGTCTTCCTTGATACTCCATCGTTTGAGAAAAAAATATTCTAACTTATCCATGGTTTTAATACTGCCACCAGGAAAACTATTGTACCAACACCTTGATCCATCATGGAGGGTAGCAGATAATAGTTTCATAGCCAAATATTCAGCATCATCACTAATGGGATGAAGTTGGAAGAATGCCCAAAAATATCTCATGTGATCCTTGGCACTGATTGCATCATTACTGGTGAATTTAGGCAGGCATTTTTCATACTTGGGGGGCATTTGCCTAGGGTAGCCTGGTATAGCTGTCATGTCTAGCGGTTTGAAAAGATTGGATGAACATTGTCTTTGGTTATTGGATTGGGTTGGAATAGAGATCTAAGTTCCTATGCTAGAAATTGTGTTTAGGGGAAGATTTCCGCCGAAAAGTGATTTTACTACATGAGAGTTATGGGGAGGCTTTGTTCTAAAGGATTTGGGAGGGTTGATGTACCTCCTTGTGGACCGTGGAGTCGCCAGATAATTTTCTTGAAATTATCAAGGAGATAAGTGAATCACCCTTAGTGGAGTCGCGAGGTAATCTTGTAAGACAAATATTCTTGAGGAAAGGCTTACCGAAAAAGTGTCGTTTGAGGAATATTGACTCAGTGTTCCCCGAAAGCGATGCCAAAATGTTATCGCACAATTTATACTTTGATAGAACAGAAGGTAAAGGATAGAAAATTGGCGTAACGAGAGACTATACTATCACTGTCACCTCAATAGGATGTCCCTTTCTATTTAGGGTGGTAGGCCTAGGGGAGACGTCCTTGGTGACCTGGGGATTTGATAAGGCAAAGTCAAAGTGGCTAGGTAAATATCCCCTCTCACAAGTCACCACTGATCAGGAAGTCCAGTTTTATAACCAATGAAGAGATAATGTGTCAAAGTGTATCTTCCTGGAACAAAGCAACAAAAAAACTATATATTTGCAAGTACTCTTGCTAGTTAGCACTTCATAAAACCATGGAATTTTTTAATAAAATAAATTTGTTGAATATGATGAAGCAAACAGATATTTTATAACAACAATCTTTATAGAGAAATACTTCACATAAAATTTCTTGAAAGTAGCTTCAAAATGACTGAAAATCACTAACCATTGAAATCATAACACTGGCATTTGATAGAAGCACATAAGACAAGGTTTAATTCAGCCTTTTCAACTGCTTTTATGAGCTTTTAATGCTTCATCTAATGGATGTAGCTTACTTTAGTAACAACAACAATGTTGTTAGTAGGTCAAGCTATTCTAGGATTAGAAAGTTTTAGTAGGTTGCTTGAGGTAAAATATTTGAGGGTAGGTTTCATCAATCAAACAATTTTAAGGTCTAAATTAGTGCCTTTTAGGGCTAATGGAGTCACTTGCAGCAACAAAACTTGAAGGAAACAAATGATAATGTAAGAGCTAAGGACTAAGAAGGATGAAGGTTGAGGTGTTGGTAAGCCAAGGCCTCAATCAACAAGCCTTAGAAGGAAAACAACTACTAGGAAGTACATAACCCTAGGCCCTAGTGGTTTTCCTTCTTCTTTAGCTCAAGATTGAAACAATTAATGGCTTGATGAAGAAAATGACACTAGAGTGTGTTGAGCACTCAACACACCCTAAAAAGTCTACGCCAAATTTCACCTTTTTTGGGTACCACTTGATCTTTTGGCATTGTCTAATATGAGAAAATGTGTCCTTTGCTTTTCATTTTTGATTCTCACTAAGTCCTTAAAATCTTGATTAAACATGAGATAAATATATAACTTAAAGAACTAAAAAAATCGACATCCAAAACTTTTCCCAACGCATTCGCGAACCTGACATCGGAAAGAATTATAGGAGGAAGAAAATCACTCGGGAACACCGCAGTCATCGACCGTCGATCCTCATCCACATCGGCAAACATACGTTTTCTTTCACGAAAGAACTTCACCTAGGATATCGCTGATGACCGATTCTCTCAACATCGACGAAAGGTTAAAATAATAAGAATTGAATGAAAATGAAATAATAATTGCCGATCACCGACTACTGAAACGTTTTCGGTATCGGGAGATTCGAAGGATGATAACCCACGAAGAAACTGCGCATTAGTTTTGTTTACGAAGGCCGATCCCCGATACTCACCCGACATTGACAGTTGTAGTGTCAAGCTCAGTTTAGTGTGTTCGACTTAAACAAAGTCCCGAGTCCGACCGTTACCCATAAGCTGAGTTCCCGGTCGTTAGTGCCCTATATCCTGAGTCAGTGGTGCCACGTCGATACCGTACGATGAAGTCAATCGGCGTTGCAGGTTTTCTCAGGAGGATACCGATGGAAACATGCATAATAATATCCCTGATTTTCAATCTGCCCCACTAAGAAGACGACGCAATGGGACATTTTAGCTCTGAGATACGCTAGATACAACACATTTAAAGTTTAATTAATTCCAAAATCTCACACTAGTTTCTTATTCGTGCATGAATCAAAAGGACCGTTTGAACTTTCCGATATAGTGCATTTCCCCCCCACGCTGCCACCATCAACCCATGCATAATTTATTTGCAGATATTCGGCGGTAGATTGTTTTGAATTTCACCCATTACTCGTATTAACTGGTTGATATGACTGGTAGGATCTCTCTCGTTATATTCTCTAAGTCATTGAAAACAAGGCTATTTTGTGTGCAAAGGAATCCAGATCATCCAGATGAGCGAGACGAGCAATCCCGAGATAGATTCCAAGGTCCAGTGAGTATAAAAAAAATAGTTTAGCAAGCATTATAGGTATGTACCGGTCTATGGATGTTTTATGCTTCATTTTAGGCGTTTTATCCAATGTCACTCTGTACACTTGCCTAAAGATCATTTTCGGTTGCAGGAATGATGCCTCCGAAGAATCCCACCACCAGGAAATATCCAAGAGCTCCAAAGCTACAATAACCAAAGGTGGGAGAAGGTTCCTCCCCAGCGGTGGAGAGACAATTGGAATTTGCTCCAAAACCGGTGCCCGTCATCAAAACCGCCACCAAGAAATATTTCGTTCAACCCCTGACCTTTGGAGACACAGAGGCAAACATTGGGACCAAAAAAATATTCTCGTGTTGGGAAGAAATTTTCAATAAGATTAAGCGGGAGAAACTCCCCGAATATACCTCGCACAACAACCTTGATATGAGAAGAATCGACAACAAAGTCCTCCTAAATGTCCAAAACGCGTATCTGCACATGGTGGTGAGCAGGACTCTGGTATTCCCCTGCATTGAACTCCTGAAATGGCTTATCGATCACACTAACACACAAAAATGTTTGATCAACGATGACAACAACGGGTGTGTCGAGGTTTTCCTCCCAGTGGAAGTGCATAATTACTACAAGCTCAGAGAGATGGAAGAGCGGTTTAATACTTATTTTGTTTTGAGATTCTATGAGAAACATGACATTAGTAAGGTGATGGCTTCCTGGTGGAGAGAGGATAAAAAGTTCACCAATCGGACCTCCGGCTGGTACCCAATGACCAACCTTAGAGAGCCTTAAATTTATCTAATTTCCCTCCTCTGCAGATTGCATGGGGAAAAGGACTTCTCCAGCTTTTCAGAAGCTTGGATTCCTCTAGCGTATACCATAGCCATTTATGGAATAAGTTTTAACTGGGTTCAATCATCTCCAAACAGCTGAGCACCAGCATCCGACAAGCTCAGATGATGAAAGAAGGAGAAACCCTATCCTTTTACATGGCATCTTATCTTTTGGACATCGTTTGCGCCATAAATGATTTCGATGGAATGAACTTAAGTTGACATACCTCAGATCTCTCGGTTCATGTTTATTTCGGCATATTGTGGGAGAACAGGTACAAGAAATCCTTGTCTCTCATCTGCGACCAATTTATTGCATACATTTATTTGTTGTTGTTCAAGAAAGAATGCCCAAGGCTATTAGACATAGCCAAAAATATTATATCGAAGGTTGACCACTGATATCTGGATGAGCACGATACCTACATCAGGGTTTTTGGCACCACCGAAGAACCTCATCTACTACCTGTATATGTCCCTAATTATTGGATCATGTTGTCATTGATGCCAATGGTTTGATTGATTGATGTCAAGTGATTGATTG
>SNQJ01S0175173.1:0-20140 GCA_010110895.2 Picea sitchensis | reverse complement strand
TTGGGACTCCTCTTAGTTTATTTTTCAAACACATCTTAAGATTGTAATGGGCCCATACATGCCCACATGCTACAAAGATAGGATAGTGTTGAAATTTACTTTCTTAGATTAAATCACTAGGGAAGTTTAAAGGTTTTGTAACGAGCCCATACATGCCCACATGATCACAATCTAGGTTAGTTTCAAATATTTTCTTATATTAAATCACAATAGGGAGTTAAAGGAATAGTAAAGGACCCACATGTCCACATGTTAGTTTCCTAGGGACTTTTGAACGCAAGTTTGTACCAAAGGCACTTAGTTCATTAGGTAATCAACACTTGTAAGGACCAAGCGAAGTCCACATGCAGCAAGGTGACACCTAATTCATTAAAACATTGGCACACTTTCACCAGTTCACACACAAAAGTCACTTATCACTCACATAGTTTTTTTCTCGAAAATGTGGAGGTCAAAGTAAGTTTCCTTCAAAGGGATTATGAAACACCCCACCCTTTTCTTGACGAAACTTTCCACTCCCATTTTAATTTCAATGAGGTTGGTTCACACCCCCAACCTCTCAAACAAACACATCTAAATTTTTTCTAAAAACTCACTAAGTTTTCCTCCACAGGAGGTGCCAAAAGAAATTTTTTAGTCTAGGTAGGATTTGAGGGATAGGCATCCAAATAACTCCCCATTATCTGGTTCTCACATTGTCAAAACAATAGAAGTTGTCAAATAGGGAACTGAAAATCCTCCAAGTCAAGTGTTCCTAACACCATAAGGTAGGGAGATACCCGTGAAGGGTTGAAGGATGAGGTTTGGCTGTTCTGTGTATCCCCCCTTGAGGCACCCACCTCTTGGACGGGATCCAGCCCGTGACCCATTTCTTAGGCCAAAAATCTAAATGCCTCACTTTGATCGAGGTACCTAGTGACCAAATTTTAGGACATCTACCCAGGTGGAAATTGTGGGCTGCAATTGCACCTTGATCGGATTTTGTGTAGCTATTGGGAAATATCGCCAACTCTTTCGGGATATGCCCCCTCTACGCCTCATTATAACTGATTATTTCATCCTTCACTAGTTTCTCTTCCGGTGACTTCAGACCCCACTGTTGAGTACTATTGGAGGGTCCAGTGCTATTTGAGAGGAAGGACGTTACATCTTTTAGGACATGAGCATTTGTTTTCTTTGATTCCCCACGCGGAAAAAACCCACTTATCCACATATATGCTTCTTTTTCAAAACACTTTATGTATGATGCACTTATGATTATATTTTGATTTAGATATATATATTGTGTAAAGTTAAAAATTTGTAACAAAGGCTCTTGTTTATTTTCTCTCATCACATTTTGCACACATCCACTCAGCTAGTCAGACATCATAGGGGACCCACAGAACCCCCGTCATTCCAGACACCTACTTAACCTCCCTCCTATTTTAGGGGGAGTTCCTAGTCTTGCCAACTCATCGACACCTCCTTCACACACTCCTGTGAGTGCCACTGTCTTAGGATTATATTTTCTTGGTTCCACATTGCTTAGGTCCACTTCCCAAGTCCCTTCGTCCACTCGCTCTCCTTTACACAGAAGCGGGGGGGGGAAACTTCCTCTCAAGGAGGAAGTACCAACCCACCTAGTCCCCCTCAAGGGTCAGGTTCACAAAACACTCACACCATGGATAGAGATAATCCTCCCCCCCCACTGCAGATGCCATATTTGGCCTCTCTTAACATACCAGATCTAAGAAAACTCACAAATCATCTTATATTGCATGACCCCACATGGTCTGCAATGCCTACCAAACTACCTTCAGACATCCCCAAATTTGAAGGAAAGGCAAGCGATGACCCTGCCAACCATGTCATGACTTTCCACCTATGGTGCTCTTCCAACAACATTATGGATGATTCCATCAGACTACAATTATTTCAATGCACACTCACTGGTCCATCTGCCAAATGGTATGTAGACGAAAAATCGGGGTCCCATGCGACTTTCGAGTCCTTGGCCAAAGCATTTTTGAACTTCTTCCAATTACCAATCCTCCATGACAATGGTCTTGAACTACTCTCTAATTTCAAACAAACCTCAACCACACATATCGCTGATCACATTCACGAGTGGCATAGACGACGTAGTTTGTGCAAAGATGAAACCACCAAACAACAGTGTTTTGACTGGTTTCTCAGATCACTTGTCTCTCTCCTCGGTAAAGATGTAGCTTCCACCTTCCCTCAATCCAAAGAGGAAGCCTTAGTAAGGCTCAACAATATGACCTCATCTATTCACAATTAGGGTACTTATACACCGTCCTTCATGATCTCCCAAAACCCATGCCATTCGGTCAGGACAAACCCAGGATGTCTCACTCAACAGACGTATTGATTGGTAATACTACACACCACAGTCCTCAACCCCAACCACCACCAATGTATGGCACACCTCAATATCTGTCGGCATATGGGGGAACCTCTTATTACCCTCCACCCCCTTATCAACAGCCATATCTTGTTGCTATTACTCCACCCATCAGTGGGCCACCGCTGACACCCCCACTACACCCTCCTATCCAAACAAGTTCTGGTACCCTTTCTACCTCAGCTTATACTATGAGTACTAGCGAAAGCACCATGACTTCCTATGTACCTTATGGATCACAACCCCCATAGAATATGTACTTTCCATTTCCTAGTCCTCCACGGCCTATGGCACCCCCACACCCTCACGCTGGGGTGAATTTTGTTCAACCCTCTCCCGTTCAACAATATCAAAATTTTGAACAAATGAATACGGTAAATACGACCCATCCATTGAATAATGCCAAAAAGAAAGGAAGAAACAGGAATAATAACAACCCAGTCCAAGGTGGGAATCAACCCCAACAAAACCAACCTACTGGGGGCAACCAGAATTAAGGGAATCAGAACCCCCACGGGGCAATAACAGCAGGCATCAAGGGAGAAATAAAAATACTATTAAAACCACCTTCCCTTGTGCCCTTTGCGGTGAGTTCGATCATTATACTCATTATTGTCCCGAAATCATTGATTTTAAACGGTTGAAAGACTCAGGTAGTCTACCACATCCTACAGCACCACCTGCCCCTCAGCAAGCCCCACAAAAATATGTGCAACAACCACCCCTAGCCATGCTACAAAATCCCATTCCGCACCAGGGTGTAATAAACACCCAATAAGATGCACAACCTACCCCACCACAGTTGGGACAGTACCTCAATCCAAACAATCCTGCAGATCATACCATCCTCTTCACCAGTGAGGAAGAAATCCTTCTGCAAACACGTAATCGTCAATATCATACACCCAGCAAGTCTCCTCCGACGCCCCCAGAAAGAAACCCAACACCAACAGGACCCTCGTTGGTACTCCCTTGCCCTACTATCGAAACACCTCTTCGCATCATCTCATTGCGCAGGAATGTCCATAACCCCCAGGCTAGGGAAACTCATAATTACAGTTTGGTTGATGACTTAGCACAATCCCCAGCTTCCATGTCAGTCTTAGAGGTCCTTCAAACTTGTCCCACTCGGCGGAAATGGTTACTTTCCGCCTTGGGGGCAGTCAACCCCGCAAATACCCAACTCATCACATTTGATCTCGACAACAGAGAACCTCACCTTCCTGCTCTGATCGCTTTTCAAATCCCAGTAAAAATTCAGAACATTATAGTTCATCGATGCATCATTGATGAATGTGCATCCACATGCATTATGTCCAAATCTGTATGGCAGAAACTTGGTTCCCCCAAACTCATACCATCTTCCATTACCTTACGAGCTTATGACGGATGACCATCATCTCCTGAAGGGCGCTTCCAAAATGTTCCTGTAGAACTCGGGGGCAAGACCATTCTCATCGACATTGAAGTTATCGATGCCCCACTCGATTATAATATCCTGTTCGATTGTAGCTACATGTACGCTATGAAGGTAGTCACCTCTTCTGTCTTTCGAACGATGATGTTCCCCCATAACGGGAATATCATTACCATTGACCAAGTCTCACATTACGAGCCTAACCCTTCTACCAACATCGATAACATTCTCCCTCTCATACACACAAGTCATGACGCATACCCACTCATTGAAATGGGTCCCAAAATTTTCAAAGACCCGTCGTTGTTAGGAACTTAGCATGGTGCACCACCTCTCCTTCATCCTTCCAATCAAGTATGCATCGTATCATCCAACGAAACTGACATAGAGGATACCCTTCCTCCTAGGGAGGCTTCTATCATATTTGATGTCCCACTAGTCACAGAGCTCCCCCCTCACGAGCCTTCTGCGAACTCGTCGACTCCACCAGTCCATGATTTCACCTCTCCCCAAGGCCATATCCCAGTTTGGGAGACAATTCCTCAAGCCATTACTCAAATCCCCTTCTTTTACCCTCCACTTGACGTACAAGATTTCCAAGTAGTTGCAACGCTTACCTCCCTAATATGGTGTTAGCAATTCTAGTTTGGTATTTACATTCACCAGAGATGGTCCCTCAACCATCCCTTCCCCCACAAATGGAAGGAATCCCAATGATGATTCCCATACTCACTCCCACCATACCCTCTACACCCCCACTCACTACCCTCCCTGCCACAGCTGGGGGCAGGCGAAAAAAGAAGGAGCCCACAACTCCACTTCCCCTGTGCATCCAACCCCCTTGTGTGCTATGTGAGAAAGATGGACACCAAACCAACAACTTCCCATCTCTACCCGATTTACGGAACCTGATTCCACTCAGTCAAACACCATAAATGATCGCCACTATAGAAAATACTGTAGCCACCACCCCTCACTCAAGTAGTAAAGGGATACGAACTAAATTCACTTATGCTATATGTTCAGAATATGGCCATTATACACACCATTGCCCAGCACTGCTGCGCTTCTGGCATACATTAGCCGCAGTACACCAAAGCTTCCAGAATGAACCCAACCTAGCTACATCATCCCTACCAAACATCACTGACATCCATTATGTCACAACTTCATTCAATGAATGTATGAGATGCTCATGCTCTCTATGTGAATCCTTATATCATTTTACATACCAGTGTCCTATGATCATTGAATACAGGCAATGCCAATTGACCTTGATTCAAACACCTACAAAATCGATAGTTGACCTTACCTTGTCACTAGAAATTCTTCATATCATTTCTCCCGAACTTGAGGCACTCCCGACGCCTCCATGGTTCTTGGATGACTTATCTGAGGATTCACCCCATAACCCCCCCAATTATCCCATTCATTTCCCTACGGAAATTTTACATTCAACTACCACTGGTACTCCTCAGTACTTTGATATTTGGTTTATGTCGAGTGAACCATCACAATCTCATGGCGTCGTTCCCCCTGCTTATTCATCACCAGCCACAATTGAGCTATTACCTGGCACTACTCCAATGGAGCAACATTTGTTGAACTTAGAGTCCCTGGATGAAGATTGTCAATCTTCATTACAAAATAATGAGGCAGCCAAAAAATGATCAAAGGCCACCTTTGATCGCCATGTCAACCTTCGCTCATTTCGTGAAGGCGACCTCGTCCTTACTTATGATATCGCTCACGATACCCTTGGTCATGGAAAATTCGAGTCACTATGGCATGGACCCTACATTATCCAACATTGCCTCACTAAAGGCGCATACATCCTGGCCTCTCCCGAAGGCCTCTCTCTCAAAGAACCCATCAACAAGTTATACTTAAAGAAATTTTATGCCTAAGTGTAGCCATTCTACTTTAGGTTATTTATTTTCTAGTGTTTTTAATCTTTTTTCCATCCCTCACGTCTAAACTATCATTTGTGCTATTGACATATGCTTCCTCCACTGGCCTACCACATCGTTTATGTTGACGACGCCAGCCGTTGGATACAAAATCTCACTTTGGCAGCTTGGGCCCTCTATACCCCCTCACATGAAATGCTCCACTCTAGCGACATATGTTTGGGTTCAGCAACCAAGAACCAAGACGGATACACTATGGTCATTGGCCTCCTTGGCAATGCCCAACATCATTGTATTCGTCACCTTAGCATATTTCTCGACTCTCAACTAGTCGTTCTCCAGCTCAACAATGTGTACCGCGTCCGCGATCCTTGCCTTTTTCGGAAATACCTACAAGTTAGACTTTTGTCTCGACATTTTGATTTCATTACATTTACACATATTCCAATACAATTCAATCAAATTATAGATAACTTATCTAACATGGTGTTAGATTGGCATATATCACATCAAGATACCTCTACACATACATAAAACTATCAAAACCTGTCACATCATATATAGATTAGACATCATCAACACATTAACAAAACACATGTAAACATCACATAGACCCCAAAATGTATACTCATATATATATAAATCAATCCACAGTGCCATCAAAATGTTTACATACAAATATACACACATCCGCAGGCCAGTGAAACACCTCGATACAAAATTGGTTCCACTACACCAAAATGGGCTCACCAGCCTATATACAAAATAGAAAAATACATAGAGCAGCACTCAAGGTGCCTCTAGAGCACCAACTCCTACCCCTCCCTTAGGCGGTGGTCCCCCACCCACTACTGGTCTCTCCAGACTGGGAGGTAATTGTCCGGTCATAGCAACGCCTGCTACTACTGCTCTCCACACCATGACCCACCACAGTGGCAGAACTCCCACACACTGCTCTAGGATGCCCTCATCATGGATACGTGACCACATGCCCTCAGGAATGCCCTGTAGCACCACCTCCAGGCGGTGGCGAATATCCTCAAAGTATTCTCTGGCATCCGCCGGAGGAGCATGCGATGGCCCGACACCTGGGTCATCAAATCAGTGTCTCCTCATTGCTCTCTCATCATCAGTTGGTCTCGTCCCGGTGTCCTCCCACCGATGTCTCTCTCCAGCCCGTGGCCCTCACCATTCCAGGAGCTCTGGGTGTCCATTCTTCGATCCATCTTCAACAATGGGATCAACATCCCGTCATCTACATCAAGACAATCCCTGGGCCACTTTTCATCCTTAGCCCCCGGGGCGCCATTTTTTCATACCCCAACTAGGTACGCATGCTCATATTCAAAATTATCAAATAAATTCTCGTATGATTCAATTCTCTTCAGATATTGTTCACATCGGGTATTTGGTTTTCATGTGTTCAGGTACTTGGTCATCATACATCAACGCAACCCCTTCAGGTATATAATCAACACTGGCATGTAATCATTCCCTCTGAATCTCACTTTCACCTCTAGTCACAGCCTCTGACATTTGCCTCTAGGATCCCCATCTCCAGCTCTGTAGTACCAACACCTTCATTTGCATCTTAGGTACTCTCACCCGGTAGCACTCTCCCCCACATGAGTTGTCCTATTCATAGCACGCTTTTTCACTTTGACACTCATGTTGTTTTTCCACCCTTTAGGGATGGGAGTCCCGATAGTCTTACATCATGTCATGAATCAGCCACATACTCCTTCTCTTCATTTTTCTAGCTTTCCCAATGGACTCCTAGATTATCTCTTCAAGGTTTTATTTTGACTGCACCTCCGCAGTATCATGAACCCTCCATTTCATCCACAATCAGTTTGCCCCTCTGCAAATTTCCCTTCATTTCAGCTACCTCATACAGAAACCCACCCATGGGGCCCCCACCCTCCACCAGTTCTCCAAGAAAATTGTGCCCTACCCGAGCCAACCATATTCCATTGGGGCACCCATTTCTGTATTTGTACACTCATCCCAAATTATTCTTTATTTAGTTGGTACATTGTAAAAAGCCTTTGTTTTCATCATTTACATCTCCTTTTGTCGCCACCTTTGATGACCTTCTTCCCTTTTTTTGGCAAACGCAACCCATGTCACCCTTGGTTGGGGAACTCTTATCATCTACCCCTGTTGACATCATCCATATACTCCGAGTATCCCATAGGTCACTTACCTCTTCCCTCTAAGTTTGTTCACTTTGTCCCGCCTCTGGCACAACTTATCCCCTGTCTTGTTGGCCCCCTGACACTTGACCTAGTTGAATGGTTGCGGCCACTTATACCTCACATATACCCCCAACCAAGGGCAGTCTTGAGTCTTCCTACATCTTGACTTCGTCCATGTACCTCCTCCAGTTCCTAACCTCACCTAGTAGATTTCACGAATCCTTTTGCTTCTTGGAGTCGCATCCCCCTTTTTGTCGACATCAACACAGTTTCCAGAAGGGTGACAGTATATTGACTCTCATTACCTTTCCAATAAGAGGTCTCAGACAGAACAAGGAGAACCACAATTGCTCCCTGCTATCATTGACCCCCATAACATTCGACTTCAACACTTTCTCATGTTATGTTCGGTCTTACTTTGCGACTATTGTAGTTATTTCTTATATTTGTCGAAGACCTCTGAACTTGGATGGGCTATAAATGCCTACCGAATCCGTGATACTTCTTACAGATGTTACTGCCTACTATTCAGAGTATGTTCCTCTGCAGAATTGTCTTTTGCCTTTATCACAACCTCCCTCGAGGGCGCTACAATTTTATACATCAACACATCATTCTTTTTTTGAGTTACATGACACGAGCATGGGGCATGCCCACCTCATTTTTACAAAGTTTATTTTTACACACTTTATGGAAGGTTGGGTTCTACAGTTTCCCTTCTCCCTCCAACGGGTAACCCTTGGCAATCCCACTATCTCTCTCTCTTACAATGACACTCTCAGTAGAAGACACATTGATGGATTTCGGCTATACGTATGCTCCTAACTTCATCCATCAGGGGGCATCTATTATCACTGAAATTTCGTCCGCAAATGGTTACAAGAATTCAACATCGTCAAACAGTTATGAGGTCACCCATGGACCAAAATTACCACAAAATCATTTCCAAAGGGTCAAAAACTATATAACCAGTGACAAAATTAAAGTGCGTTATGCTTACACAGTGCGCGCACACACATGCACAAAACATAAGCGTAGGAAAAGCACACATGCGCGAATGTGGGCGCTAAAAGCTGTGCACATAAGAGAATGGCGCATTTATGAGAGTGGTTGGCCTCCCACCCACTTCTGGTTCAGCTTCCAAGTTGATTTGACACTCAAATCTGGACTAGATCCGACTGGGTGGCTGGTCAAAGACCTAAAAATGCCCTAATTAGCCTCTTTATACACTACAAGCTGGTTGCACAATACCTCAAAGAGGTGCTATAAAAAGGCCATGGGTGCACTTCATTTTTTAAGGAATTCAATAGAAAATTTATGTTGCTACTATTCTCTTGAGGAATACTCTATTCTCATCAAGTGTATACTAGCACCATTCCATTGGGCAATCCATCTCACCCCTTGAGTGGATTAGCAAAGAATTCTTTCACCATTTTCATTTCAAAGTTGTAAGAAGAGCTTATTTGTGGGGGTCCAAGAGCCCTCCCTTGGAGGAAGAAGGGACTCATAGTCCTCTTTCTTCTTGGTGTTTTCTTTCACTAATATCAACCTTTCCATTGGTGACATGGGTCTTATCGTTTCTTTTGTCCTTATGTCCCTATGCTCATTAGTTTAGTTATTCTTTTATTTCTTAGTTTAATTCTTAGTTGTTCTTTTATATTTCTTTCTCTAACCCTTTTCCTTACAACTGTCCTGCTTAGAAAACCCAACTAAGCTTGCAAACACCTCTGTTTTTCTCACTAAGGTGACGAAAGAGGCACAACACTATCGATATGCCATCAAAATCGAGCAGAAGCTCAAACAAAAGACGCAACAATTTGGTCCTAGGAACTGCTCGCAGAAAAAAACAGGAAAGGGTGGCCCAAACATATAGAACAAAGGATAGAGAAAAGATGGATAGTATCATGAAAACCAGTCCAAGCCACAAGAAAATAAGGACACCAAAAAGAAAAAGAAGGATACCAGGAAGTGGTGCGACTTCCATAAGAGCCCTTGGCATAACATTATTGATTGTCGCTCAAAGCAGTCATTGGTGGATGAAGTGAAATCCTCTAAATCAGATGCGGGTTCTGACTCTGAGTCAGAACTAGAAAGGGGAAGATGTATAATTGATGCGGAACCCAATGACATCGTTGCTACCATCAAGCTCCATCCTGGTGAACCAGAAGAGCCAGAAGAAGGCGAGCACCTTTTCCATTCATAGATGTTGGTAAAAGACACCCCGGTGCACTTCATCGTTGATAGAAATAGCCAGAAGAACCTCATCTCATAAGAGGTCATCAAGCGGCTGGCCCTGCCGACAACACCACAATTGCAGCCCTACATCATTGGATGGATCCACCAAGGAAGCGATCTTCGCATCAACCAACATTGTCGATTGTCATACACCATGAAGCCCTTTAAAGGCGAGGAATTGTACAATGTTACTCCTCTCAAAGTTTGTAATGTTCTTTTGGGGCAACCTTATTTATGGAAACGTCATTTTGTATATGAGTCTAGGCCTCGTAGTGTTATTATTACTTTGAACAGGAAATTTTACAGGATACCCAAGGCAATCCCTCCTAGTGTTATTTCCTTGATCTCTTCCAAGCAATGTAGGAAGGTCATCTCTCAGACCGGGAAATTTTTCTTCTTTATGTTTCTCTCTCAGAGTAAGCAGAAGATCACAGATACATCCAGGGCCTCTGCGACTGATATATCCACACAACAAAAGAAAGTGTATAAGGTCATGGAAGAATACTCAAATATCTTCTCCTCTCCTACTGGGGTACCTCTACACTGCCATTTCAAGCATCCCATCGATCCAACCTCAGGCACACTGCTACCTAATGGGTTGGTCTACCGTCGCTCTCTGTTAGAAAATGAGGAGATCAAGAGGAAGATCCAATAACTGATCCACAAATTTTATGAGGATGATGGACGATATCCTGTGACCTTTCACCAGTACTATTGTAGTGGTGTATCTGGATGCCATCCTCATATACAACAAGACTTGGGTGGAACACTTGCAACATATTCAATAGGTTTTGTACACCCTGCGGCAGCACAAACTATATGCAAACTTGGAAAAATGCTCTTTCAGCATGGACAAGGTCCATTACTTATTATACATCATTGATCAACATGGTGGGCATGTGGATCCAACCAAGATCTAGGTCATCTATGACTGGCCAGCCCCAACCACACTCACTGAGCTTCGAAGCTTCTTGGGCCTCGCCAATTTCTATCATAGGTTCGTGTTGGGATTCTCTCATATTGCATGGGCCCTCAGCCAACTAAACATGGGTGGTGGTAAGGAAACATTTGTGTGGGGCCTATCCCAACAATAAGCCTTCGATGACTTGAAGAAACATTTGTGCTCATCCCCAATACTTTCATTACTGGACCTATAACATCCCTTTGAGATCAAGACAAATTCTTCAGACTATGCTATGGGTGCCATTCTCACTCAACACGGCCACCCCATGGCGTATCATAACAAGACACTATCAAATGTTGTCCATAAGTACCCTACTTATGACAAAGAAATGTACTCCATTGTGCAAGTCTGTCACCAGTGGAGAAATTACATTCTGGGGAAGGAGACAATCATCCACACTGATCACAAGGAAATATAGTTCATGCAGACCTAAGGAAATTTGCAGAATGACCACCATCAAAAGTGGTCCACATACTTACAACAATTCAAACTCAACATCAAGTATAAAATAGGAAGTACCAAACAATTTGTTGATTTCCTCATCTGACCTCCAGTCGCGACACTCACCACGGTGCTATACTCTTGCAGCCATGAGACCTACGAATGGCCCCACCTCTATGAGACAGACCCTGACTTCTCCACCACCTACCAAATGTCGGGAGAAAACTCAGTGATCGCTAATTTCCATCTTTAGGATGGGTTGTTGTGTCATCTAGGCCATCTCTGTGTTCCATCAAGCGAGCGCACGGAGCTGATTTGGGAATCTCACTACAGTCGGGTGGCAGGACACTTTGGTGTCGAAAAGACAGTGGCAGTGTTGCAGAAACATTTCTACTAGTTGAAACTTCAACAGGATTTCAAAAAGTATATCAGGTCCTGCACCGCCTGTGCTATTTCCAAACCAACCACTAAGAAACATGGCATGTACACCCATATACCTACTCTTAACAAGTCATGGGAATCCATCTCAGTGGACTACATGTCGGGCCTCCCATCCACCAAGAGGGGAAATGACTGTGTTTTTGTGGTTGTTGATCACTTTTCCAAGATGGCGATTCTGGCCGCCTGCAAGAAGAACATCACTGTAGAGGCCACTGGAAATCTCTTCTTTGAACGCATCTGGGTACATTCTGGGATCCCACAAACCATTGTCTCAGATCAGGACAGTCGGTTCCTCAACACATTATGTTCAAGCCTCTGGTCACTGCTAGATACCAAGCTCACCAAATCCACTACCTTCCACCCCTAGACAGATGGCCAAACTGAAGTTGTCAATCAGATGATCGTACATACCTACAAACGATCCCTGCATAACTCAACTGGCCACAACCCCTTTCAGGTGGGGTTGGGATTCCAACCATTGGGACCCATGGATGTTGCACTACCCTTGGTGACCACCTCGGTTGAATCGTCCCCTACTCCACCAGAAGCTGACAAAGCCACCCGGTTCATTGATCGGATCCAGCACATCCGCCAACAAGTTCAAGATATTTTACAGAAGTCCAATGCCAAGTACAAGCAGCGCCATGATCAAAATTAGGTGCCACATAAGTTTCAGGTGGGCGACAAAGTTTGGTTGTACTTGCAGAAAGAATGCCTTGTAGGGGCCCATCGGAAGATTCTCCCACTCTGGTATGGGCCATAAACCATCACCAAGGTTGTGGGTGACAATGCTTTTGCGCTCAATAGTCCCCCTTTCCTTGGTATGCACCCAGTCTTCAATGTGGCTCTCCTTCGACCATATTTCCCACCATTATTGGACACCTCAGAGATAGAAGAGTCATTGACACCAACAAAGATCAACCCTGACTGCATGAAACATGCATTCAATGATTATATTGTGGAAACATAGATCAAGGTCACCTGACAGCAAAGGATCCATCTTTATCGAGTTGTCAAAGCAGGGTAGCTCCTGCACCAAGGCAAGTGGCTCACCCGGGGACAAATTCAGCAGGAATTTCCTCATCTGATGGGGGAACTCAATGAAATAGAGACCATTTCTTCCTAAGGGGGGAGGATTGATCTAGTTGGAGTTCAGTGGCCTCCCACCTATTCCAACTGGTTCATTCTAGCAGTTTTCTAGTTTGGCAGTTTTTTTCCTAGTTTTCGGGGCCCTAACTTGTGGGGCCGTTTTGAGGCCCTAAACAACGTTTTTAGGGATCACCACAGTCAAAATTGGCCTTTGAAAGATAGCAGCAAAATCTGTAGTCCTCGGATAGACCTTTCCAAAAGGCTATCGTGCGCCTAAAACATAGCTTGTATGAAAAAGTTATAACCCTGGGAAGTTGATGTACTAACTTACCCAAACTGGGCCCACATGACTTTTGGTGCTTCATCTCCGAGGGTTAGGTTTTTGGATTTCTAGGGTTTTTGAAATTCTTGTTTATTGTAAAAAAAAGGCCTTCAGAGCCTCATTGTAATCATTTTCTTGCGAATGAGCGCAGTCATCACATCTCTTCTCAGAGATAAGCCGCCACGATTCTAGCAAGCTTGTTTTCCGCTGCATTTTACAGTTTCAGCTTATTTCCTTATTGAATAGAAAACCAAATTTACTGTATCTCTTTTATTCTGTGTTAAGCATCTTTTAATAATCTATAGTCATTTCGTTCTGCTCATAAAATCCAGATCAATATTGGTTTCAAAGCTTTTGATTCAACACCGGACCCATATGGGCCAAAGATTAGTGCAAATTTGATAAATTCATGGTTGTAGAGTTGGTATACATCAAATTTGGGGAAATAGTAAAATCAGAATGAAATCCCAAAATTTATAAACGAATTCAGGTAAAATTTCCACTCAGATTGGTTGAAGAGATGATTAATTACATTGTTCTACAAGTTACAGAGTTAAAAATTGGCTTGGGAAGTCAAATTTCATGTTTTCATGATGATTGTGAAGTTCAGTTAATTGATGGACAAGATTGCACTCGACTGGGAGATCAAAGGTAGAGACTCATTAATTGGTTTGGAGAAGTTTGGTGAAGTAAAAATATTTTTCAATATTGCTAAAGAAGAATTTGGAATTCGACAAAGTTTAATGGATTGATGGTTCAGATCACATTGATTTTTTCAGAAAAATTAAGATCACCAATGGATTTTTTCATAGGTCATTGAAAAAGTGGAGTTTTCCAAGATCACCGATAGAAACTTTTTCCCCGACCGTCGAAAGAGACCTTTTTTTCGATTGTTGATAAAGGCTTTTTTGTTGATCATCGATAGAGACCTTTTCGTTGATCATTGATAGAGACATTTTTTCCAATCTACAATAGAGACATTTTTGTTGATCGTCGATAGAGACTATTTCTCTGACCATTGATAGAAACATTTTCACCAATAATTGATAGAAACTTTTTCATCAATTATCAATAGATACGTGTTCCCCAACCATCGATAAAATATTTTTCACCGAACATCGATGAAGGGTTTTTAATAATCGCCGACGAAGGGTAAAAAAAGGAGAAGAAGAGAAAGGAAGAGAAGAAGAGAGGAGCAAATGAAAGGAGAATGATGGACAAGGATTACAAAAATGTATGGGGCCAAAAACTTGTTTTGGCCATAACATGAGAAGAAAAACTCAGAATTAGACAAAATTTAAAGGGTATGTCTGCAATGATGAAGGATGCAAAATTTCTAGTGAGGGTCATTGGCCATTTATGCTTAAATTTTCCATAAAATGTCAATTACTGGCTTTTAAAGATCTGGGTGTTTCTTAGTAACCAGGACCTAGATAAAGATGAATTTTTTACAATGAGTCCAAAAAGCAGGTATGGAGATACCCAGTTGGGTTTTTGACTAAATTCAAATGGGTTTGGAGTGGAGGTGCTAAAATAGGGAAAAATACACTATTCCTGAACATTTTTTGGGGATTTTTGAAATCTTTAGAGGAAAAGGGACTCTAGATCACAAATATGAAAAACTTTATGTGGTCAATATTTTACCTCCTCAACAATTAAGATAACGTTTTATTGAGGATTTTTTTCCTAGTTTTGATTTGTTTGGGAGATAACTAGCTTTGGTTAAAATTTCTAAGTCTAGAGAAAAGGTAAAAAGTGCAAAGTCATCAATTCCAAATTTATGCAGAATTTGGCTGGAGCATCAGGTTCTAGATCCAACAGTTTTTGTGGATTCACAATTAGAAATACTTTGTGTTCCTAATAGAAACATTTTCCTAGTTTCTAATAAATTTTCTACTAGAGTTTACAGAAAACGGTCTTTCAGTGAGATTGCACTAGTCAGAATAGGCCACAATTGAGTAGAAATGACAAAATTCAAAAAGATATAACTTTTAGCCCAAAAATTAGAATGAGGCATGAGTATAGTCATTGGAAATTTGATTTAAAAGAGATTATGTTTGAAGGATCAAAATTTAGATAGTGCATTTTTTTTCTTCATAAATTCAGACAAATCACCTATAACCTAATTAATGAAAGATTTACAATATGCATAATTTCTAATAGTGATGGTTGCATGTATATTTTTATAGAACTAGAGGTACAAGAAGGACACAAATTGGTTTTATAAATGAGGACTAAAGAGACTAATGATGAAAAAGGTTCTTACATCCATGGAGATGAAACTAGTGGATGAAATATCAACGTGGGAAATGTAGAAACTGGGTCTAATGGACATAGAAGCGGTGTGGAGCTTGTAGAACTTATGAATAACTTTCAGATGGAAGTGAAAACACTAAAATGAGAACACCTTCTAGCATATGTTTTTATGCAACCTCTGGAAAAAAATTATCCATCGGCTATTTATAGTAGAGGTTGTTAGCAAAGGTGGGTGACCAGAGGTTTTTGCAGAGTTTTTTTTTATCAATGCACCTTTAATTTCCATACACACTAGTGCACACTTAAAACATAATGCATCGATGCTTAAATTTTCAAATGCACCATCACTATTTATAGCAGAGGCAGGAAGCTAGAGGTTTTTACAAAGGTTTTTTTTAACAGTGTGCCTTTAAGGTACACATGCCCTAGTGTGCACCTAAAACATAATGCACCCATGCTTAAATTTTCAAACGTGACCCAGTGCATATAATTGTCCTCGAGTGCACATTGGTAAGCTAAATAAAAAAAAATTACTAAATCGATTTTCATTTTGACACCTCATCTTGTGCTTTTAGCCTCTCAAGGAAGCACTGATGCTCACTCTCCTTTCAAATATTCCCTATTTCTGGTGCTCCTCCGCGAGTTGGATAGCTCCACTAATAGATTCCACACATTTCCAGATTTTGGAAATTACCACAAATTTTCATTTCCTCTCAATGGTGGAACCATACCTCATAAGGACATAAGATTCCAGGTAAATTGTTTATTACCTTTCCATTTGCATTTTCATCTGATTAAAATTTTAATTTAGCTTGCAATTTGATAATTTTTTCAAAAAAAAAAAATTGATTCCATAGGGTGTGCCTGTATGATTCAGCTCCCCCCAATGCAGTGCATCCTATGCTAAATACAAATTAAGCACCACAAGTGGTATGTCTAATCTTACTGTACTTAATCGGTGCATCATTTGAAACACCTCGCACCTGGGGCATTATAAAAGACTACACCCGCTAAAGAACATGTCCTTATTTTTCGAACATAGAAGCACCAGTGCATTACTTTCAACTAAGTGCACTACTAAGTTTATGATTCATAAAATTTAAATCAGTGGTGCAACCATTTTAAACAAATTCACGGGTGCTATTAACATAACCACACTAAGATATTCATTGATTTGGCATAGCAAGGTGTTTCGTTTGACACTCTTAACTTCCACGAGATGGTGGCACTCGCTACCTCTTTAGAACTCGTGGGATTTGGAAATTCACTTTTCTGATCAGGGCTCATTTTTTAATAAAAAAGGATGTGCTCGTTGGGCAACTACCACCATTATAAAAGGAATATCTTTTACTATATTTGGTTTTTTGAGAAGTGGTGTTATTATTATTTTTTAAATAAAGAAAAAAATTTGGGCACACAAAGAATATATTTAACTATATTTGGTTCTTTGAGAAGTGGTGGAACAGATATTGATTTCTCGTTGGCTATACTGTAACCCATCTAAAAAGGATCCTCCGATGCTTGACCTTGTCTCTGCCCATTGACATATGCTACAATAAAATAAAGTATAAGAAGTAAGCACAACCGAGGATGTGATCGATAAGTTACTAAAGTTGAAGCTGAGAATGAGATCGATGAGTTACTGGTAGATATGTGCATAAAAAAAAGTTGGCATTTCTGGCAGCACTGGCCAAACTCTAGAAGGCAATTAATTTCTTTTGTGTTGGTATCCAAAGCGACGTTGTATCTGTAACAAAGGATGGTCTTAATTGTATTTATGGTGAGAAAAATAATCATATTTTAATAGAAACTTTTTTTCATTGAAATTCTTTACATGACATAATTACGACGATAATTTTTTTTCAAAGATTAAATGGGTTTTTAGTTATCTTAACTAGCATATCCTCCAAGTTTAAATGATTTTTATTTTTTTACATGACATAATTAAGTCAATTGGGTATAGTTTGGACAGTTGTGAGGAATAATTGTTATCCTGCCCACCCTGGTTCAATTTCCTTAAAAATGACATGAATAACTATATTGTTATAATGGCTTCAAGCCTATATGTAATGGAAAGTTTCATTTGATTCAATTGAATATCAAGGAAACTGCAAGTTACAAACATGTGTTCCTATTTTAAAAAACTTGAAACATTGTAATTTTAGTTGGATGTTTCTTTTTATAAGAAATTTGACTACTAAAATCTATAAAAGTATGCATACCCTACCTCACTTTGAATTTAAATCTCTTATTTCTTAAGAGAAAACATATATTCTTAATCATACCCTACCTCACGTTGAATTTAAATCTCTTATTTCTTAAGAGAAAACATATATTATTAATCATTAAACTCCCTCAAACTATTTATAATATAATTTAACAAAATTCGACATACTATTAAAAACAAATTAATTAAAAAAATAACAATATATTCCAAAATCTAAAATCTCATGACAATACTCAATTTACATCTTTAAATTTATTTAGAAAAAAAAAACATTTATTTAAAAAAAAACAATGCTTCTCTAGCAAAATCCTATTTAAACAAGTGTTGCATGGCAGCGTAGTCCCTGTCAGGTTGAATTGGGAATAAATGCACAGGGATGGGGAAAAAGTAGCGGAGGCAGATGGAAACTGCAACGGAGATGTGGCAAGAAGCATGAAGCACAGGTGGTATCCATTTTGTAAATGACACGTGGCCTCTAGAGTCCCATTTATTTTTTGAAACTATATAATCCATCTTGCTATGTTTGAAGTGTGACATGTTATGTTCGAAAGTTTCGTTCCTAACTTGCATGTTTTATCTCTTTAATGTATACTTTCAACTGGTTAGAGTTAAGTACAATTTCCATAGAACATCTGGCTTGTATGTTTCTATATGTTCCGGGACAAAAAAAGTTATGTGCATAGCAGGAGAAGAAAAGATAATTCAAATTAAATAAACACAATTTCTTGACATTCAACATAGTTGAAGATAAAAATTTATGAGCACATAAATATAAAAGGAGATAAAAAATAGTTTTATTTGAAATATATCAAAAAATAATATTGAATGTTACATATTCCTGGAAATTTAAATGTGTTTGTCATATAGACTGGGATTGGGGCTCCCACGGACCATAAGAGAAATATGTACAAGAAATAGGACCGTGGAAAGAAGAAGTGTGCGACAGTAGAGTGTAATACCTAAAAAGAAGAAATTGGAAGGTATCAGTCTTTGGCTAGACATTTCTATTTAAAAAGGTGGAATAAATGGATTGATAAACAAAGAAGGATATGATCAGTATAGACTTACAGTGATGTTACATATCACCCCTTTTTCTATTTGCTTGTTGATTCCTTTTTATTGTCGTTGTCGATGACTACTGGAATCGTGCCAACTGCCTATTGCCTTTCGTCGGTGACCTGCTTCAATTCCCTTTCGACCCATTCTTCAATGTAGCTTCTCAAGGGGGTGACATTGATCTCATTCCAAAATTTTACGTTGAAAAGATCCTCTTCTAATTCCCTTAGATCGATAGAAAGATTATGCAGAGCCCGATCAATGTCTTCATTATGTACTAAATAGTCGACTAGCCAGATGTCCACGTCATCTTCACCATATTCAAGGATGTTGTAAAACTTTTCTAAAGACAATGACTTAAAAATATCAACTTATTTATCGAAGGCTTTCTTAGTTAAGGGAAAGGAGTAGATGATTAACTTGGGGTCTTGGACCTCGTTGGTCCTTCCGGCTAATTCTATTTCGGTCAGCTTTGTGAATAATTTTTCTTTCTTTGATATGGATTGTTCACATGATTGGACAATGAGATGCAGGTTCTTCACTTTCTCTTTCTAGCATGCATTTAATTGTGTGATTCGTCTTTTTGAGGGGATATCTTGTTGTCTTGTTCTAGTTTTTGTCATGCTGTTGACATGGGTTCCAAAAGGGATGACCGTGTCTAAATAGAAACATTCTTAATTTTTTAAATCTGCCTGCAAATGTTCGAGAAAAGTATGTACCATCGTTCCAAGGGAAGCCATACTTTGTGATGTTTCCCAGGCCTCAGTAATCAGTTCCATTTTTTTCTTGATATTATTCTCCACATATCCTCTACACGATGTGAGGAGGCTGGAGGATCCTTTTAACTTGGCTATAGGGGTGACAGGCATGGATATTTCTAAAGGGTTGGCAAGCAATGACATAGGAATCAAATATTCCTCCAATTCCTTGACTCGGTCCTTTAGTCTGGAATTATCGGCCTCAATTCCTCCAATGGAATCATCAAGAGCATCTTTGGTTTTTGTGTGAAGTCGAGAGATTTGGGTCAACCGCATGTTCGCAAGGTTAACCTCTGAATGAGATTTTCCTTTCTTATTTTTTACATCTCTCTTTTCAATAATTAATTTTTTAGACTCGTTGTCAAAAACAACACTCTGGAATATGAAGGATTCATCTTTGTCAAAAATTTTGGTATCAG
>SNQJ01S0175171.1:20212-39063 GCA_010110895.2 Picea sitchensis | reverse complement strand
AAAAGAGGTGATGTCATGCCCTCCTAGGGTGATGTTGGGCCTCATAAGTGAGACGTTAACCTCCATGAGAAAAATGTTAGGCCTTCCAAGGCCTCTAGATCATGCCACATGTGACACTTGGCACACAACTACCTCCATCATGTCCATCTGATGTTGGGTGACATCAAGGGTCACAAGGGTGACATCATGGGACTCCCAAGGCCAAAGTTTAGGGGGAAAGGCAAGACCCCCCTAGGTCCAGGCCTGTCAAGGTGCCTCTGGTGGAATGTCCTTATTTTTCTCCGGTGCAAGCCTCTCGTATATGTTTTCCCCTGGCTGGGGTCTCAGCATCCATCTGGCAGGATTTTATCCCTATGGAGGTCTGAGCTAATCATCTCCCCATATGTACATGTATGTTGGGCATGGTCTTGCAGAAACAAGTATCCCCTCCATGGGCTCATAAGTCACAAGGATCATAGAAAATTCAATCACATATAATAATCAAGTTACCCAAACATGTGCATAAAAACCCCCCTTTTCCTAGACAAGTGCTCAAAGACGTTATGTTATTCTACAATCCAGGTTTGGAGAGGGTTCCAAGATGTCCTATTGGGATAATTCTCCTTAGGTGTGGGGTGTTTTTAGGTGAAGACCAATCTAGGTCATGTAAGTGCATGAGATGGTGTGGGGGATGTTTGGGCAAGGGGTGCAGTGATGAAAGGGAATTGTAGGTCTTACCTGTGGGTGCCTCTGAAGAGGGTCATTTTCACCTTGTCATGGATGCAATTGTTTCCTCACCCATTCAATGCCTTTTTACTCTTTATCTTATTGATTTTTCTTTCAAGAAAATAGTTGGGGGACACTTCCCTGGCATGGTAACCAGTGGTGACAGCGTTACCCACAAGCATTTCACGGAGATGAGAAGGTTGGCTCATGATGAGACCCCCTTCCTCTTGGATATGACACTACCCTAGTGTGGTGACCAGATGAATAGTAGTGTCATACCTCTACATGCCCATAGTCCTAATAGGTTAGCTCGTGATGAGACCCCCTATCCACCAACTAGGTCTTGAGTTTTATCTTTATTTTATGGGTCCCCTCTTTTCTTGTTGAGAAGCCTTTAATTTCTTTCTCGGGGATCCCTGAGTGAAGAATATCAAGGTTTGATCTTTGGCTTTTAACTTTTTCCAACTACTTTTACCTACTGGGCCTTTATCCCCTTCTTCCCAAAAGGCAAGGTACAACCCTTACTAGCTTGGAAAACTCAATGCCCGAACCAATGTAGGGGATATATGAGAGGGAAGATGATGAAAAGTGATAAGTATGGAAAGAATGGATGATGACCTTTCATAAACCCACCCAGTGGAAACTCACTCCTAAGGGAACCAACTTGCTAGGGAATTATGTCACCCCCCTAGGTATGGACAAGTGAAAAGGAATAATGTTCAAGAAAAAGAGAATTAAATGCACATATTAAAATGATTTGAGAATCAGAGTGACTTATACCATGATACCCAAATTCATTACCTCATGGAGCAAGACCCACTGCTACTTCAGAACCGGGCCGATTGGATGGATGTTGTTGCTGCTGATAGAAAGGAGGCATTGAAGAAGAAAGTATGGGCCCTCCAGGGCCAAGCTCTAGTCAATATGGCTCTCGGTACTCCATGTTTGGGACCTGTGGGCCTCGAGACATAATCTCCTTATTTATCCCTAGGATAGGGGATAACAGTTTCCAAAGGAGATTGATCCATCTCTTTCCTCCCCCAAGGTTAGAAACTTGTCCTCATCACCTGTCATGTGCTTTGATCAGCGATTGTCAACATACCAACCACGTTTCTTGTGCTTAGCTTGTAGAGAAATTGTGTGTTATTAATTGTTGAACCGATTCTTCTTTCTTATCCATATTCTTTGAGGTTGGTGTATGTGACTGTTGTTATTCTGTTGTGATTTTCTTGGAGGAACTGTCATTCTACAATATTTGGTCATGTGTCCAAAGTTGTTACACTTGTATCATTCCATATTAGTACTTAAGGATTCAAACATAATGTAGTTTTTGTTATGTGTTTCACTGGGTATTCTTAAATAATCATTTCATGCATATCTTTCATGGTTGTCTGTGTTCTTGTTATTTTCTCTACAATCCATAGCCTTATGTCCAAAATTGTTACATGAATAACATAAACCAAGAAAAATAGTTTGATTCCTGGTATCTGTAGATATTCTAAAATTATTTACTCTTCTAAACCCTTTTTCTTCTTAAAGCTTTCTTGTTTATGACTCTCGTTGATTCTGAAATCTAAATCTTCTAGGTAAAGGAGCGTCTATGTTATCTTCCTTGTAAAACTTCTTGTCTCCTCTAACTGTCTATGCATAGCTTCTTGGTTGTGTATATTGATCTATTGTTTTGGATTTTGATCCCTTTTTTGTCTGGTTGTATCCAAGTATGGACTTGTCATGATTTTTCCTTTGACTGTTAATGATCTCGTCCAAAAAATTGGAGTTGTTTGGCATGTTTTTCTTTTGAAAGTATTTTCCCAATGTGACAATCTTTTCTTCCAAACCTCTAATGATCATGTCTTTTTCTTCCAACCATTTTTTGAGTGCTTCTTTAATTCTTTTGTCTTCTTCAACTTGGATTTTTAATTTAGTGATCATCTACTCTAGTTATTTGGAGTTAGAATTTTGAGTTTCCTCTTTTCCTTTTAATTCTTCCTGTAGTAACTTGTTTTTCTTATTTTCCCTTTTTATATCTTCTATGGCACTCAAAAATTTTTCTTTGTAGTCAACTTATTAATCTTCATATTCTTCTTTGGTTCCTTCTTCATTGAAATATTCTACTTCCATGAATAGAACCCTTTCTATATCACTTTCACTGAATTCATCTTCCTCTGATGAGGTGTTTTCTTCTTTGGTGCAAAAGATTTTATTGAGAAATTTATTTTTGGTTCTTTTGCCTTTGTATATTTGTTTTTTATTTGAATCATCTTCTTCATTCCTTTTCTTTTTCTTATGGGGACATTTGTTAGAAAAATGACCAATACCATCACAATTAAAACAAATCAATAGAACCTTAACTCTATATTTGTTGGTTCTCATTTTCAGTATTCTAATGAAGTTGGCTACTTATTCATCGTCTTTTGAGATATCGTTGTTGCCACTATCTAAATTTTCCTTTTCTTTCCCTTTTGCTTTGACCTCTTTGATACTTTTAATGCTACTCATTTTGTAACTGGATTCTCCTATTATGTTCTCATTTCATAGGTTGTGAATATTCCATGTAGTTCATCCATTCTTATTGAATATAAATCTATTCTTTCTTCTAGTGCTGAGATATTAGGATGAAATCTTATTGGAAGAGATCTTAGTACTTTTTGAAAAAATTTAGATTCATCAACTTCTTTTCCCAATCCTCTAATTGCATTCACTATTTCATCAACTCATAAAAGGTAAGCTACAATAATTTCATCTTACTTCATATTCAGTTGTTCAAATTGGCCTCTGTAAGTTTTAAGCTTTGTTGCCTTGACTTTTGAGTCTCCTTCATAAAAAAATTAAGTTTGTCCCAAATATCCTTTGTGGAGCTGCAATGCATAACTTTGACATATACGAAATCAACCAGCCCATTCAAGATAGAATTTTTAGCTTTCGAATTATTTAGACTGAGTTTCCTTCCATTTTCAATTGTTGGAGGAACGACAAGTTCTTTGTATCCATCTACTACTGATTTCCAAACCTCAAATCCATGAGATTGTACATATGTTTTCATCCTTATGCTCCAGAATGCATAGTATTTTCCATCAAATTGTGGTATTTCATTTTTATACATAACATTTCTCTCGATGATATACCTTCTAGTGGTTAAACTGATTCCTAAAGGAACCTGCTCTGATACCAATTGTTGGATTACTGAGAGGGGGGTGAATCAGTAATAGAGCAATTTAATCTTTTTTAACCACGGTATATAGGTGTTTTTTATCTTTCATGGCAATGTATCGTCGAGGAGATTCATTTTGGGGGATCAATTAGAGCTTTTATCTATCATTTATAAGATCGGTCCCGAAAAACCTTCATTTAGGCCCTCAAAATGGCCCCAGAAGTTAAAAACTGCTAAAAATAGTAAATTGCCAAAATTGTCATAAATATGTTTTGAGCCAGTTGGAAGGGGTGGGTGGCCACTGTTATCCACCTGTATCAATCTTACCTCCTTAGGAATAAATGGTCTCCAATGCATTGATTTATTGGGGGAGAGGGGAAAGTGATTGAATCTCGGTGCGCTACTTGCCTTGTTGGAGACATTGTGTTGTGGAAGGTTGTCATGAACCTGTTGCAGGTGGGGTTGAATTTTTTCAACCAGTTGGGCTACATGAGATGTTTGGGTGAAAAAGGAATCTTTTTTCTTTTCTTAATTCTTTTTTACCTGCTTTTGTTGGATAGAAGGTGTTTGGGCTGAGGGTGTAGTGGTTGCAGTATCCTTTTGTTGACCTTTTGAACAGATTGTGAAGACGCTGAATTTTGTAGTATGATATACTACCTTGAGGAATTGTTTAGGTGGGACAGTAGTTGGAACTACCTCTGGTATCTTGTAGATATGACCCCCTAGAGTAACAATGACACTATGAGATCGAGACTCATAGATAGCATGGCACTTCCACATATATGGCTGTCACAAGAGAACATCACATACATCCATTGGGGAAGCATCACATAATACCTCATCCTTAAAGGATTGGATTTCATATGACAATCGACACTACTGGCTAACACGAAGATCACATCCCTGGCTAAGCCACCCGATGTTGTATGGTTGTGGGTGTGGTGTTGTCAAAAATCCCAATTGTTTGACGACCTCTGTTGAGATGAGGTTCTTCTGGATTCCACTATCAACAATAAAATGGATCAGGGTCCCCTTCACTCACATCTATGAATCAAAAAGGTGCTCCACCTCTTCGGGATCTTTGGGTTCTTCTTGTTGAATTGTTGTAGTTGCGACAATAGTAGTGGAGTCTGTGTCAATGATCTATCTTCTATCAATATTTTCTGAATCAGATTCTAAATCAAGGTTCGGATCCTTGTCTTTGATCTCAGCCACCAATGATTGTTTTGAGAGACATTCATAGGTGTTGTGCCAGGGGATTTTGTGGAAATCACACCATTTTTCGGTGTCCTTCTTCGTCTTTCTGTGACCCTTATTTTCTTGTGGCTTGGACTCATTTTCAGGATACTGTTTGTTAGGGGCATCTTTATCATACTTTGATTGTTGTGTATTTTCAGATCGAAACTCTCATGTGTTCTGGTTCTTAAATTTCTGCTCGATTTTAACAGCATATCAATAAGCAACACCGAATGATGAGATGTCCATAAAATCCATTTCAATTTGGGTGTATCTGTGTAGAGACCCATGGTATTTCATAACAAAATGTAATTTGAAGTATTTGATACCTAGATTGGTGTGAAATGTATGGAATGTATTGGTGAACTTTGGAACTACTATGCCCCTCTCTTTCCTCAATGTGGTCCATCTCATGTACTGGTCCTCATATTTTCCAATAGGATAATATTGTTCCTTTACCGCATCCACAAAAAAATATCAAGTGGCCTCGGCCCCATATATTCTAGACTCCTCTGTGGAAATTTTCTCCTAGTAATTTTCCCACCAATGTTTGACATGGGGGAGAGCCTTAAGGAGTGTGATGGTGATATTTTCCCTATTGGAGAAATTATGAATAAAGAAATAACCTTCTAGCATATTTAACCAGTTTTCTAAGGCATATGCATCTATATGTCCTTCAAATATGGGAATATAAAATTTAACTTGCACGTTGAAAGGCGAGGTGCCTCCAAAGTGGTCGCTTGATGAAGACACGTCTTTTTTTATCAGCAGGTGTTGAAGGATGTGGGAAAAATTCTCCATCATTTCGTCCATTTGTCGCATGAGAGATTGCTCAAGCAATAGATTAATAGAATCGTATGCTCTATCATTTTTCTTTTCTTGTGCCATGGAGGGTTTCTTGGGCATGCAAGAGTGATTATATTCAAGAGAGATAATCTCAAGACACAACTTTCTATACACAGACCTCATCAGGGACATGCACTAAAAAATGATCAAGAGCAACCTACTCTGATACCACTGATCTGAATAATTTTCAACATGAAATGAGAGCGGAGATATAATAAATAAATGTACAGAGATATCTCAAATATCCAATAATATAATAGAAATGTATCAGAGATGCAACCATAAATATAGATATATAGTAACACGCAATTTTCTATTAATGAGTGAAAATGTACAAAGACTATAAAAATACAAAGTGAAAGACTCACTAGAATGGTGGCAGCTTATCTCTGAGAAGAGATGTGTCCGCTACTCGCATTCGCAAGAAGATGATTTTACAATGAGTCTCCAAAGGCCTTTTTATCATAAAGTAAATCCAAAACCCTAACCCTGTAAGATGAAAATCCAACAATTTTGTGGACCTCATTTTGGGTAGTTTGGTGTATCAACTTCCCGAGGGCGTAAGTTTGGAATACGATCTCTATGTGGGGTGTACGATAGATCGTTGGAAAGGTATCATCAAGGAGATTCATTTTTGGGGCTCAATCAAATCCTTTGGATATCATTCAGAGGCTCAATCCCAAAAAACCTTCATTTAGGCACTCAAAATGGCCCTTACAGTTAAAAACTGCTAAAAATAGTAAATTGCCAAAATTGTCAGAAAATTGTTTTGAGCTAGTTGGAAGAGGTGGGTGGCCACCAATATCCACCTGGATCAGTAATTGATTCAAATCTATCACTAGCCTGATTCTTCTTCAAAACTTTATTGCATATCTGTGGCCTTTATATACTACAACATGTGAGTATTTGTGCTTCTCTTAACTACAACTCGTGGATGTCAAAACCTTCTTCACTGCAACTCACGGATTACTAGTAACTCTCTCAGCTTCACTATTTTTTCCTTTGTCAACTATCACAGTTTAACTTGATACTAGAAGTCATCATTTTTGTTAAGAACCAAACACCAAAATAGCATAAAAATCTCATAATAAGTACTCCACGCCTTGACAAAGAGAGAAATTCAGATACTAAGCCTCTTCGAGGGGGAAACCTCCTTATACAACACATGAATTCACAAAAAAATATTATTCTAAATGAAAAGGTATCCTTGGTATATATAGGATATTAGGAGGTACAATTACAACTAATGGACCCAATCCAACATAAATAAAATAACAATACTAATGTAATATGTCGCAATTAAGGGCTAATGTGATATGATTTGGGGCTTAAAATTCCCCACCCCTTCATACAAGTGTTGTCTTCAACGCTTGAGTAGTTATGGATTCTTCTGTATAAAAGAATCATCTTCCCACATGGAATATTCAACAGGTAGTTTCTTCCACTTAATGAGATACTCTGAAATTGATATATTCCTCAACTGGCGAATTCTTGTGTTAGTGATAGCTTCAGGCTCCAATATGATTTTTCCTTCCTCATAAAGTTCTATAAATATAGTTTGAACTAGTATCTTGTCACCTATAACCTTCTTTAAGCATGAAACATGGAAAATTGGGTGTACTCGCAAAGATGCAGGTAGATCCAATTTGTATGCCATAGTACCAATATTTTGCAACACCTTATAAGGGCCATATTACTTCTGTGATAAATTATTATCCTTCTTAGCTTGCTTGAGGGACATCTATTTGTATGGTTTTAGTCTTAAAAATACCCAATCCCCTACTTTAAAACTTCTTTCATTACGATGTTGATATGCTTGTTGTTTCATGCAATTATGTGCCATGGTCATGTTGACCTTTAAGAGTTGGAGAACATGTTGTTGATGCTCGATGTGATCTTCCATTGCTTGAACCTTAGATTTTTATTTTAGAGAAGAAGTGATGGACGATGGGTGATATCCATAAAGCACCATAAATGGTGTCATTTTTGTTGCAATATGAAAGGAAGTGATATACCCCCATTATGCCAAGGGTAACCACTTCAACCATTGTATTTGTTTATCAGAGACAAAGCAAAAAAGGTAGCCTTCCATAAATTTGTTCACTATCTCAGTTTTTCCATTAGATTGAGGATGATAAGATGAGCTATGAGCCAATTGAGTACCCAAAAAATAAAATAATTATGTCCAAAAATACCCAATGAAGATGGGATATCTATTACTTACAATAATCTTTGGGTTCCATGTAGCTTTTGAACTATCTCCATGAATGTGGTAGCAACTGTACTGGCTTTGAAAGGATGAGAGAGTGCAAAAAAGTGTGTGTACTTTGAAATTCTATCAACAATCACCATGATGACACTCTTTTCTTCAGACTTTGGTAACCATGCGATGAAATCCATGGAAACATCCTCCCAACGCTGACTTGCAATGGATAATGGTTGTAAAAGACCTGAGGTGTTAATTGTTTCCACCTTATTTTGTTGGAAAATGAAACATTATTCCACAAACCTTTGAACATCATCTTTAAGGCCATCCCAAAAAATTCCCTCTTGACTCTGTGATATGTTTTCAAAAATATTGAGTGCCCTCCTACCAGAGAGGTGTGCAATTCCCAAAGTACCTTTTGTTTGAGTTGGGATTTCTTACATAAATATAAGTGATCTTTTCACCATAGTGAATAATTTTTCCATGTAAATGTATCGGATGCACTGGAATCTTGTTGCAACCTTTGAATGAGAGTCCAAACTTCTTCGTCACTCTTCCATTCATCCCTTGCTTTGGTTATCCAATCAGGTTGGATGATAGATATAGCAAAGCGAAATGTCTCAACATCTTCATCCTTTCTTGAGAGTGCATCTGCCACAACATCTTTCTTCACTTTTTTGTGGATGATTTCAAATTCATAACCTAATATCTTGGTCACCCATTTTTTTTGCTCTTCTGAAGATATTGTTTGTTCCAAGAAGTGTTTAATACTAGGTTGACTTTCAAAATAAAGGGGCCTTCATTATTTCATTAGAACATCACCAATGCCATTCCCCAAGGTATCACATTCCACAATAAAGGTTTTTTTGAAGTCTGGTGTGATCAAGATAGGAGCTTTGCACATTTCCTATTTAAGTTGTTCAAAAGCTTGTGTTGCCTCTAGATTCCATGAAAATACATCTTTCTTAGATAATGAAGTTAAAGGTGTTTTTATTCTTCCATATTTATGAACAGACTTGTGGTAGTAACTTGTCAAACCCAAAACTCCTCTAACATTCTTCAATGTTTTGGGAATCGGCCAGTCCATCATGGCTTTAATCTTGTTAGGGTCTACCTTGACACCTTCATGAGATACAATATGACATAAATAATATACCTCCTTCATCCCAAAGAAAAATTTGGATGGTTTGGCATATATTTGTTTCTCCTTTAGTAGTTGTAGCACCCTGTCAACATGTCGAACATGATCTTCCCAATACTTGTTATAGATGATTATATCATCAAAAAATACTAACACAAATTTTCGAAGGAAGGTATTGAAAATGGATTTCATCAACCCTTGGAATGTGGAAAGTGCATCCGTAAGGCCAAAAGGCATGACCAAAAATTCATAATGGCCTTCATGAGTTATGGATGTTGTTTTTGGGATATCTTCTTCCTTCATTATAATATGATGATACCCTGAACAAAGATCCAACTTTGTGAAGTAGATTGATCCACGTAGTTCATATAACAATTCATCAATGATAGGAATGGAAAACTTATATTTAATGGTGATCTTGTTGATCTCTCTATAATCTGGACACATATTCAATTATCCCTTTTTCTTTAGTACCATTACCATCGGTGCAGAGTAAGAACTTTGGATAGGTCTAATAATTCCATCCTCTAACATTTATTCAACCATACACTCAATTTCACTCTTTTGGGCATAAGGGTATCTGTCAGGCCTGATGTTAGAAGTAAAACTCCCAGGAATTAAGTGAATAGAATGATCATGATTGTGATTGAGTGTAAGGCATATGGGAATATCTTCAAATAATTTGGAATTCTTATCAATGATCCCTTGGAGATATAGGGGAATATATGGATTAGATGTTTGAACATCTAGTGAGCATAGTTGTACAATTACACCCTAATTCCCCTTTTTCAATAATTTTGTCATGCCATTAGAGATTACCACCTTACTAGGTTTCCCTGTGATACCCCTTAACTCAAATTCATTTCCTTCCAATGAAAATTTCATGAAAAGTTCTTGAAAATTAAAATCCATTATTCCCAATGATTGTAACCATTGGACCCCTAGTACGACATCAGGACCACCCATGGGTATATAAATAATTGGACTATTCATTACATATTCCCCCATAGTAATATTTATCTTATGGAATTTTCCTGAACAATTGATAGTTCCTCCATTTGCAATCATTCCTTGAAACTATGGCACTAGATATATAAAGAAATTGAGAGTTTTAGCTAATTTACAGTGAATGAAATTATGAGTGCTACCATAATCAATTATCACTATTACCTTTTTATTTTTGATATATCCTTATATCTTGAGGGATTGAGGATTGCTAACTCCATCCAATGCATGACATGATATGGTGGGAGTCATCTCTTTAAAAGAAATATCTTCTACATATTCATATTGAGATGGTTCTTGTACCTATTCTTGTTCTTCTTCCTCTTCACAATCTATGTAGAATAATTTCTTCTCACCACACTTATGTCCCTTACTGTACTTTTTGTCACAATTAAGTCATAAACCTTTTGTTTTTATTTACTCCAATTTTTTAGGTGTCAACCTTGTAGGTTGAGGGGGTTTAGAAGAAGGAACATTATTCTCTCGATAGATGTTAGGGGTGGTCCTTCTAGTAGTGTTATAGAAACAATTTCCTCACTCCATGCATATTGCTTAGATGGCCTTCCATTTCCCTCTGCAAACTTAAAGTCGCCTTTTTGTTCACTCCAGAGACAAAAATACACATTTTTGTACACATACGCGCCCTACCAGTTAGAAAACTAGTGTATACGCAGGTTGCTCCACTATAGCACACGTACATCAGGTTTGGTGCTCAAAAATTAAAAAATATGCCAGGTTACCATGCCATGTCATGTGATCCATGATTATTGACCTTCCATATACTATAATTTATTCGACTCAACCCTTCATTTACAATTGAAGGATATAAATTGAGCCATATCCAAGTGTTGGACAATCGACAATTCAATTTTGAGAGAAAAGACACTCTCGAGAAATTAAACTTCATATTGAGTCTGGATCCCTTTGTCCTTGAAAGTTTGAACTTCTTGTGTTCATCCCCCAAGATATTCCTACTTTGTGATGGAGAACCTCATTGACTCCTACATGTGACCTTGTGTTTGCGAAGGAATGAAGTGGTGGAGGCCCAACTGGAGGGACTTAGTTTCTAGGTTCTTATATGTGTTGTTACAGAAGTTTGTCACCTATGTACTTATGTTAATTACTTTAATATAAATGTGTGTTTCTCGTCCAATTGATATCTTGCAAATATTTTAATTACTTTCCATGGGAGTATTTTTCATGTATGTTAATGGATTATGCTAATTTATATGTTGACATTATATATCATCACCACATGCTTGCGTATTTTGGTTGTGGAGGAAAAGTTGTAGGCATAAAGCTTTGGGTCACGTGCTCAACGGTGGTCTTCTTCGAACGTCCGGATGAGGTAGGCTTCTAGAATTATCTTGTTAGCATTTCATTTATATAGCATACTTGATATTAGAGTTGATTTATGGGTGTCGTTCTATCTGTTGTGGTTTTTTTGTAGCCATAGAGATATTTTCCACGTAACATAATTAGTGACTCCACTAGAGAGATATTGTTTTGGGTATTGAGTGTTTTTCTCCTTGATTTTCTCTTTGTTTTCCTGAGTTTCCTTGTCTCATGTTGCTTGAAACCTTGTATTTTTCCTTGCATCTAAATCGGCTTAACTCTTGACCTAGCAATGTTTTGTTTTTTATACACAGGTTTTCCCTTGACAGACGCATACATATGCAATATGACTATGTTTAGGGAGCGTATATACGCATTTTTTCCCTGAACAGTCGCATACACCATCTCTCACTAGTACATTTGTGTCAAATTCTGATGGCACGTTCAACGTAATTTCCATTTTATATTATCGGGAGAATGATAAACATCAGACCCCCTCAAACATCGTTTCACATGACGTTGTTTTTATGATGCCATAATTATCATCTCTATTGCGACGTTTCAATCGGACACGTGTCATCTCAGATTTGACTGCCCAAACCCCATATAGTCATCACTACAGTGACATCATAGACATCAAAATTTCGACGTCCCATTTCGTCGGTCTCCACTACATGTGTGCTATGGGAGCGACATTACCATATGTCATAATACCGACATAGGGTAGTATCTCTCCACTAACAGTAATTTATTCATCTCCGACACATTTTCTATGCGAGCGACGTTCCCAGACGTCGTAAGACTGACATAGGGTAACATTGCTCCACCGACGGTAAGTCATTCATCTTCGACGACTTTTCTATGGGAGCGATGTTCCTAGACGTTGTAATACCAACGTAGGCTAACGTCGCTCCACCAAAGGTAAGTTATTCATATCTGATAGTTTTTCTATGGGAGCAACATTCCAAGATGTCGCAATAGAGACGACATGTAGGTATTTAAAAAAAAATGTCAATTCCATTTTTACAAGACCATTTCCCATGACAACATTACATTCAAATCCATTTTTTGTTCCATAACCATATTGGATCTAAAGGATCTTCKTTGATAACATTCATAACATTATTCACTTGCCAAAAGGATAATATCCGATAGCATTCATAACATTATGCATTAATGCTTATCCATGTTTTCTCTAAATGCTCATTTTGCTTGACAATTAGAAGTTGGATGTCACCTTGACTCTCCTCTATTCTAGAGTCATACATTTATTTTGTTGTATGTAAAGGGAATAACCATGGATGCAAGATGTTGCATGMATTATGTTTGATTATGGTGTTGGAATGTTTTATTTGGTTCTTATCAAGGCTCATGTCATTGAAAAKTTGAGGAACTTCACCAAGTCACCATGGAGTAAGTGCTTTCTACATTTAATTTCAAACAATGGTTTAMTAATGTATCTAAACCAATAATAATTTCTTTACATTTCTACAAGACCATTGCCGACAACAACATTAAATTCAAATCCTATTTTTATTGGATAACCATGTATCTAATTACCTTTTTCCGCRGCTAATTAATCCAAAAATGTGGTCATCACACTAACCAYGGTGATTGAGTTGGGTTTTATTCCTAGCATAACCTACATTTCATTGAAGAATGTTGTGATTGCATGGGAATGGTGAGTCTAGGAATAACCAACAATTTTTTCATTCCATGGATATGCTTACCTTTTTCCAGAGCTAATAAATATGCACATGTAGAGAGAACACCAACCATGGTGATTGAGTTGGATTTTATGCCTAGGACTTGTGTTTTGTTGAAGAATATCAAGGCTTCATGGGGACCTAATGATTGAATTCCAATCAAATAATGATAAGGCTTCACGATGATGGACAATATGTGAATAAAAAATAATGATTACCACAACATCTTGTTTAGGTATTATTTTGAATAATTAGTGGGAAATGATAAACCCCCACATGCACTTCTTACTTTTTTCTAGAGCCACATTCCATAATCAATGCACTTCTTATTTCTTAACCATGGATGTAAGATTCCATGACTATCAATTTAGATAATATATAGTATAACAATTTTTATTCTCGTGTTGGAACCTTGTATTTGGTTTATAGAAAGTATCATGTCATTGACAAGTCTAGGAACCCTCGCCAAGTTATTGACTAAGTATTTTCCGCATTTCATTTTTAACAAGTGTTTATTAATTCTATCCCATCCGACAATGATTGAATTACATTTCTACATTGCAATTGCCCGCAATAATATTACATGCAAATCTAATTTGCATCGCATAACCATATATCTACTTACCTTGGTCTAGAGCCAATAAATAATCACATGTAGAAAAAACATTGACCACAATGTTTGATTTGAGTTTTATGCCCATGACAACTTACATTTTGTTGAATAATGTTAAGGCTTCATGGGGATGGTGACTTTGTGAATAACCAATAATGATTTCATTCCAAGGATCGACTTATTTGGTTTCAAGGCCAATAAATATGCAATAGAACACTAACCATGATGATTGAGTTGGGTTTTATGCCTAGGACATGCATTTCATTGAAGAATGTCAAGGATTTGGGACCCAATGATTCCATTGCAATTGAAGAATGTTAATACTTAACAGGGATTTCCAATATGGGAATAACTTGCAATGATTGTAGTCCATGACCCAACATCCCATTTAGGCATATTTTGAACAATTAGTGGGCAATGCTAAAATCCCCACATGAACTTCTTATCTTGTTCCAAAGACAAATTCCATAACCAAATACAAATGTTATAGCATAACCACGGATGTAAGATTCCATCAATATTAATTTAGATCAGATATAGTGTAAAGAGTTTTGATTATGGTGTTAAATATTACATTTGGTTCTTAGCATGAATCATGTCAATGATGAGTCGAGGAACCTCACCAAGTCAACATGGATTAAGTGCTTGCTACATATCAATCCTAATAATTGTTTACGAATTCTATAATAATTATTAATTATTGCATTGCATTTCTACAAGATCACTACCCACAAAAACATTACAATTAAATCCAATTGTTATTGCATAACCATGGATCAATTTACCTTATTCTAGACACAATAAATTTACACATGTAGGTAGAACACTAGCAACAATTAATTTGGGTTTATGCCTAGGAAAACTTGCATTTCATTGAAGAATATCAAAGCTTCATGGGGATTCCTGGCATGGGAATATCTAGAAATGATTGAATAGAATCAACCTACTTACCCTATTCTAGATCCAATAAATCTACATGTGTAGGTAGAACACTAGCCAATATGATTATGTTAGGTTTTCTACCCAAGACATGCATTTCGTTGAATAATGCCAATATGTCACGGGGACCCAATGATTGAATTCCAATTTAAGAATGTCAAGGCTTCATGGAATGGTGAATATAGTAATAACCAACAATGATTTCATTCCATGACCCAACATACCATTTAGGTATTCCTTTGAACAATCAATGGGAAATTCTAAAATTCCCACATGAACTTCTTGTCTTGTTCCAAAGTGAAATTCCATAACAAAAATGCACTTATTATTGCACAACCATGGATGCTATATTCCATGAGTATTAGATTAGATCGGATATAGTGAAGAGGATTTTGATTATGGTGTTGGAATCTTGGATTTGGTTCCCAACAAGGCTCATGCCATTAACAAGTTGAGGAACCTCTCCAAGTCATCGTGGACTAAGTGTTGGATGCATTTAATTCCCAACAAGGGTTTACTAATTCTATTGGAAATAGCAATGATTGTATTCTATTTCTAGAAGACATTGCCCATAATAACATTATTTTCGAATCCATCTTTTATTTCCTAGCCATGGGTTTTCTTACCTTGTTCTAGAGTCAATAAATTTGCACATGTAGACATATCACTAACCATGTATATTGAGTTGGGTTTTATTCCTAGACAATTTGGATTTCACTAAGAATTCCAACACTTCACTAGGATGGTGAATCTAGGAATAACCAACAATTATAAATTCCATGGACCTGCTTAACTCACTCAAGATTTGACCTAAAAATAAACTAAATAGATTACCTAAAAAAGATAAATTAATAAAATTCAAATAACTAGTTATTAAATCAATTTTTTTCTAGGTTACAAATCCCAAGGAATCATCATAGACATAATCCTGTGATACCATTGTTTTTCCCTGCTTATCAGACTTGCAACTATTAGTGGTTCCTAACTCTGTGATTGAAATAACCTATTTCTACAACATAAGTACTCTAAAATAAAATAAATAAATAGCATTCAATCAAAATTAAACTACAACTACAACATACACAATACCTCACCTCAGAGCGCCCCGCTCAAAGGTTCAACTTGTGCACTTGCTACAGAATTCCCACACACTCTTAAAAGGAAATCATGCACCCTAATGACATTTGACATATATTGTAACATCCCCATCCACCCATGCTAATCCATGCTACTACAGAGAATGATTATCATTCTCTACTCAACATACTGTAACATACCCCGTACCCAACTGAGCCATGCCACATAAATTTTTTGAATTGCATGCAATTAAAACATATACACATAGAACTCTTGTGGAACTTTATATATATAATGTAAAAAGACAAATACGTTTTGTAAATGAATGGATTCATATTGAAATAAAAGTAAACATGTATATGCAGCATAGACAGGCAATACCGATAAATATAAATGCAGTTATAACCACACATAGGATAAACCCATAAAATTAAACACGTAAATAATAATGTAGCATGTAAATTTATCACACAATTGACACTTATCTTGGTAATAATTTCACCAACTGCATGCAAACCTTCCACGAACCTCCCATCCCTAGACCACATTGCTCATCACTCTCAGCAGTGGGTCACCCCCAAGCTGGAACTAAACTCCACTCGGGTAAAGGGATTCCTAACCAGGCTAATGGTTCATAGACAATAGGAAAGACTTTGTCATAGGTGCCAACTCAAAATAACAACCTATAGTTCCTCATTCTCCACATGCATGTCCCACCCTAAGAAGTGTGCCCCTTCTCTGCTCAACATACCTTTGGATGCCCCACTTCCTTTTAGAGCTTTAGCAACAGGCTGGACACGAAGTCTCAGAGCCTTGTAGATGCAATTTAGCACATTCAGGAAATCAATTCCCCAACAATTCTCTAACCCATAGAGAAATTGCTCACGGGCCTGACAACCCGCCTCTTCAATATCTCATGGGCTTGGAAACTCGCTTGTTTAGTCCATCTCCCAAGCTAACCAGGCACATAAACAGGTAAGTCTATGGATGCGGGTTTAGGTACAGTGACATGAAGGTACGGAAGATAGCTCAATGAGGGTGTGAATGATGATGGAGTGATCACCTGAATGATGGAAGGATATTGAAAATGAACTAAGTCCCAACAATATGTATGCATGTCCCCAACTTGACACTTGTCATGTTGGGATCTCTTTGGCCCACTTGTCCCCATCCTTAGAACTTAGGATAAAATAATTTTCCTTACTTTATGATTTAAGGAATATTAATATAATATTCCTTTTTGGCTTAAGCTCCCTATCTTATCCCTTTTCCTTAACTTTTAGCCCCCCCCTTTCCCTAACTAGTGGAGTTTATTCCCCCATACTCTTTTATCATGGTCGGTTTGTGAGCAACAATGTATTTTATATTAATGATGAGACATATACAAAAATAGGCTCACTGGCCTTTAACATCTAGGCTCTCCAGCCTAATCAAAACATAAGCATCCTAGCTTATAAAAACAAGCTCACCATCCTATATAATACAACATATACACAAAGGCTCCCTGGCCTCAATATTGCGCACACTTAAGTGATGTGTGTGGTATCCTAGAATGTGCACACTTAGTCATTCTACTACGTAGTACATGCGCACACTATACCATGGAAGGTGCATACAAAAATGATATCAAACAACTCACCATATTAAATACATTTTCATTTTACATTTACAATTGGGTTTGGCCTAGGGATATTACAATCCCCTCCCCTTATTTTTTCATTGTCCTCGGTGCATTATGTACACACTGTTGGGTTACAAAAAAGGTATAAATATCTTCCTTTTTCCCACAGTTCATGATATGATTTTGATTGATTCTTTAGATAGTTAGGGATAGATAGGAAAGAATATGACTAATATGTCTCTTAGGGTTGTTATTAAAGTTTTATTAAATATATTTTAATTTACAATTGGAATGATTTGATTTTGTTACAGAATTGGATAAATAACTGTCAAAGATAACCAAAGAGATTTTGGCTATGCGCAAGCTATTGGAGGTTGAAGACTTTTTAGGCACAAAGCAGTTTTGAAAATAATGCATTGTCTATATTGTAACTTTATAATAGTAAAGAAATCTTGAGGATCTTTCGATCCTCGGGATAGCTTGATTTACCCAAACTATTGTAATATATAAGAGGGTAATAGATCCAGAAAAAAGGGAGAGAAAAAATGCATTCAAGTATTTAGACTAAGAATTGCTATACGCAGGCAGTTTTTGTAAATGTTTTACCAGCCATGGAATCAATGAAAGTTTTGAGTGTTTTTATCATTTATGTGCTCTGAGTTTCTTGTAGAAATATTTCTGAAGACCGAGGGCCCAGTCTGAAGGAGCTACTGTCTCGTTCTATAATTGTATCAGTTCGAAGTTTGATTTCTATTTTGTGATTCGGATCTCTTTTACAATAGCCAAGGATAAATGCATAAGTGTGTTAATGATTTTATGATTGTTTTCATATAGAAGACAAACATTTCCATTATTTATTAATGATTGCCATTATGATTTCCATTTCTAAAGTTATTGCTTGACAATTCCTCACATTTTCATCCACGTTGTTCCTTTTCCTTAGATTTATGATTGTTGTTCCTTTCGGTTAAAATTACAATAGTTGTTCCTTTCAGTTAAATTTACAATAGTTGTTCCTTTCGGCAAAAGTTACATTAGTTTTCCTTTCTGATTAGATTATAATTTTTGTTTCTTTCCGTAGATAGAGTAATTCGTTATTTCCTTTCCAGTAATCAAAATTTATAATTGATAGTTAATTTTGCAAGTCCTTACTTAGATTCAATTACTGCTTTCTAGTTAAGTGAATTCAATAGATTAATTAGTTCCTTTCCATTTTACAGCATCTTAGTAATTAGATTTCAATTCCATTTAGTTCTTAGAATCTTTGGTG
>SNQJ01S0175171.1:5689-20162 GCA_010110895.2 Picea sitchensis | reverse complement strand
TAGTTAATTTTGCAAGTCCTTACTTAGATTCAATTACTGCTTTCTAGTTAAGTGAATTCAATAGATTAATTAGTTCCTTTCCATTTTACAGCATCTTAGTAATTAGATTTCAATTCCATTTAGTTCTTAGAATCTTTGGTGAATGGTTGAGGAACTTGATTGTTGATGAACTCAGATTTGGTTTAGCTACACAATTTTAGGCTACCTGCATAGACTTTGTTGATATTCTTGAGATAAAAAGACGAATCTCCAAGTTGTTAAATTAATGTTAAACTAATGTTTTTTTAGGACATCTTTAGACATCAACACACACATACAACAAAAATTTCAAAAATCCTCAAAAAGATGTGAGTATTTTGTCCACATTGCATCCTCATGCTCCCAAGTAGCATCCTCAGGACCATACCAGATCCATTAGACCTTTACAATCCCTATGGCTCGATTCTGGAGCTATTTGATTTTTCGATCCATAATGCATACCATATGCACTTGGAAAGAACCTTCTTGCTCCACCTGAATGACATTTCAATCAATAACATGATTAGCACCAGGTATATATTTCTTGAGCAATGATACATGGAATACATTATAAACAGACATAGATATAGAAAATGCAATAATATAAGCTATTGGACCAATCCTCTCTAGGATTTCAAACGGCCCACAATAGCGAGTTGCCAACTTTGAAAAATTTCCCAACTTCAGGGAACATCTATTGGCCTTTAATTTCAAGAATAAATGGTCCCCAAATTTAAATTCCCTGTGAGTTCTTCCCTTATCAACATAGATTTTCTACTTGTCTTGAGCAGCCTTTAAATTTTGTTTTATTTTTATAATTTTCTCCTTCATTTCCCTGAGTAAATTTGGCCCAACCACTTCTCTATCTATTGGGTTATCCCAGCTTACCGGTGTGTTTCACTTTTTTCCATAAAGTGCCTCAAATGGGCTCATCTTTAGAGATTCTTGGTACCCATTGTTATAAGCAAACTCTACCAAGTGTAGGTAGTCTTCCCATTTTGATGGTTTATCCATCACATACATCATCAACATATCTTCAATCACTTGATTCACCCTCTCTCTTTTTCCATATGATTCTGGATGACAAGTTGTACTAAAATTCAAATTTGTTCCAAATCCATTAAATAATCCTTTCCAAAAAATTGAAGTAAATTTTGGATCTCTGCCAGACACAATTGTCTTGGGTATGCCATGTAATCGAACTATTTCTCTCATATAAATATCAGCAATGTTGGTTGCCTTGTGAGTGAACTTGACTAGAATAAAATGGGCATCTTTAGTAAGCTTATCCACCACTACCATGATAGAATCATGTTGCTTTTTGTTCTGGGAAGTTTGGTGATGAAGTCCATGGTTACAACTTCCCATTTCCACTCAAGAATGGGTAATGGTTGTAGAAAACCAGTTGGGTGTCTATGTTCATCCTTTACCTTTTGACATTCCAAACATTTGGCACTAAAATCGGCAACCTCATTCTTCATGCCTGGCCAATAATATTGGCTCTTGATAGCTGCAATAGTTTTCTGATAACCTGGGTGCCCAGCATAAGGTACATTATGAATTTCTCCCAATATCAGATTTTTCAATTCCTGGGAATTTGGTACATAAATTATTCCCCTGTACATGAGAATTTCATCATTATATAGCTTGTATTCTTCAATTGTCTGTTGCAAATTACCTTGTTGTAATTTTGCCACTAATTCCTTGTATTGCAAATCTAATTTTACAGCCTCCAAAATTATGTGTTTCAAATCTGATTGGTACATGATAATGGTTGTAGCATGCAATTCATGAACTCTTCTGTTGAGTGCATCAACCACTTTGTTCTCTTTCCCTTTGATATGCTTTATATCAAAGTCATATTCACTTAGAAATTCTAACCATCTTCTTTGCCTAGCATTTAGAGTTGATTGATCAAATAAATATTTTAGAACATTATGGTCTGTACTCAACTCAAACCGTTTCCCCATGAGGTAGTGTCTCCATTTCCTCAAGGCATGCACTATGGCTTCCAACTCCAAATCATGAGTGGCATAGTGTCTTTCATGCTCCTTCAACTTCCTTGATTCATAACATATAACAAACTCATTTTGACTGATGACTCCACCAAGTCCTTATTTACATGAATTTGTGCATACAATAAAGTCTTCATTTGGGTCTACAATTCTTAGTAATGGAGCACTGGTTAATAATTTTTTCAAGTGTTGGAAACTCTTTTCACAATCCAATGTCCATTGAAACTTCACACCCTTCTTTTGTAAGAAAGTGATTGGATGTGCAATCTTCGAGAATCCTTCAATAAATATCCTATAGTATCCTGCAAGGCCCATGAATGATCTAACCTCTATCACATTATTTGGTGTTGACCATTCTCTAATGGATTCTATCTTCTCAGGATCCATCGTTATCCCATCCTCTGAAATGATATGCCCCAAATAATGAATTTTCTTCTGATAAAATGAGCACTTGCTCAATTTGGCATACAACTGATGCTCCCTTAATACTTGCAACACCATCATCAAATGATGCTCATTCTCTTATTCTGACTTGGAATATACAAGGATGTCATCCAAAAAGACAATGACAAACTTGTCAAAATGTTCTCAGAAAACACCATTCATTAAGCACATGAAAACAGCTGGTGCATTTGACAACCCAAATGGCACCACTGTGAACTCATAATGACCATACCTTGTCTAGAAGGCAGTCTTGTTGATATCTTCCTCTTTAATTCTTACCTGATGGTATCCTAGCCTGAGATCTATCTTCGAAAACATCTTTGCATCCTTCAATTAATCAAAGAGGCCATCAATCCTTGGAAGAGGATACTTGTTCTTTACAGTCACTTTATTCAACTGTCTGAAATCAATGCACAACCTTAATGTCCTATATTTCTTCTTCACGAACAACACTGGGGAACCCCAAGGTGACACACTTGGTCATATATACCCCTTCTTCATAATTTCTTCAAGTTGCATTTGCAACTCTTTCAGCTCTAGTGTACTCATTATGTAAGGAGCCTTTGACACTGGAGTTGCTCCAAGCATTGAATTTATAGAGAAATAAATATCTCACTTTGGGGGTAGTCGTGGTACCTCCTTGAATACATCTTCAAAATTTTCTAGGACTACATGGTCTTCCAAATTTGCCACCTTATCTTTAGGTGTCTCTTCCATATGAGGTGCAAATATTTGACACCCTTTTCTGTAACATTTCTTCAATTGCAATGTTGAAATTTATCTGATGGTTACTTCCCTGGGAATGTAAGTTTTAAACCTATGAAGTAAATAAATGCATATATATTCTTAAGAAAAACATAAATTAATCAATGTCTCATACACATAGTACATAGATATTTACATTGGAAACCCTTCACCAGAAGAAAACCATCCTTCCTTGGTGTCGCACCTTTCAACTCTTCATTGTATTAATTTCACCATTCACCATACAATATATACAATGTTTTAGGTATTTCATAGATACCAAAACCCTAATCCCTTAATCCAGTATTATTTTTAGAAAATAGCTAAAAATAACAAAAATCACCCAAAAAAAAAAAAATCGGGGTGCTTCCCTGGAGCTGAATGTTGCACATAACCAGGGGGGGCATACCTGGCCCTTCCTGGGACCCCTCTAAGAATCTCCCAGCACACACGACACAGAGAATGAAAGAATTTGGGATCATCAGATGCATTTGTCGAATCTGACGCACCCCCACACACACATGAAATGAATATAACACATACCCAAAATTCTCCCACTTGTTGTTTTCTTTGCATCTAGGGGTCCATGGGATTATATAGTCAATAATATAGGGAATAATTTACCATTGTTACTCTACACTAGGAGAATTTTTTTGTGCTCACACACTTTGTCAATGAATCTGCAACATTCTTCAAAGTGTCAACCTTTTCCAGCAACACCTTCTTGTCTTCAACCATGTCTCTCATAAAGTGATACTGAACATCAATATGTTTTGTCTTCGAATGATAAGCTAGGTTATTTTCCAGGAAGATTTCACTCTGACTGTCACAATCTAATCTCACTACTTGTTGTACCAATCCAATACCTAAATATAATCTCTATAACCATATTGCTTCCTTGATTGCATGAGTGGATTCCATGTATTCAGCTTCTGTAGTTGAGAGTGCCACTACATCCTATCTTTTTCTCATCCAACTGATCTCCTCCAATAGGTTAAACACATACCCACTTGTAGATATTATGTGATCCATATCTCCAACCCAGTCTACATCAACAAACTCATGTATGTCCACCACTTTGTACAATCTTGGTCTTCCTTGGTAGCACAAACCATAGTTGGTAGTGCCACGCAAATACCTGAAGACCCTCTTTACTATTTTCTAATGCTCCTTCCCTGTTTTTCACATATACCTGCTCAAAACTCCCACTGCATGTGCAATGTCTAGTCTAGTACAGACCATTACATACATCAAACTGCCAACTTCACTGGCATATGGAACATGGGACATGTCCTCATCTTCTTCTTGTGTCTTGGGAAACTGATCTACAAATAACTTTAAACCTATAGGAATAGGAACCTTGACTGGTTTACTTACATGCATATTAAACCTCTACAATATCATCTCAACATATTTTCTCTGATTCAACTAGAGTTTCTTGTTTGCACGATCTCTTTTAATCTCCATTCCCAGAATGAAGTTAGCAACACCGAGATCCTTCATGTCCAATTTGGAGGATAGTTTTGATTTCACCTCCTTGATAACATCCATGTTATTTCCTACCAGCAACATGTCATCAACATACAACACTACATAAATGAAGTGATTACCAACCTTCTTGGAATATACACATTGATCAACCATGCTTATCACAAATCCCAATCCAAGGATGTATGTGTCAAACTTTTGGTACCACATCCTAGGTGATTGCTTCAGACCATATAATGACTTCTTTAGCTTACAGTCCAGCTCTTTCTTTCCCTTCACTACAAATCCTTATGTTTGCTTCATGTAGATTTCTTCTTCCAGATCCCCGTGTAGGAATGTTGTCTTCACATCCATCTGTTCCACTTCAATATCAAAAGCAGTAGCAATAGATAAAATAAATATAATAGAAGTTAACTTGGAAACAGGAGAAAAAATCTCACCAAAGTCAATTCCCTCTACCTTGGAATAACCTTTTTCTACTAACTGAGCTTTGTATTTCTCCACTTTTCCTTTTGCATTAAACTTCATCTTAAATAATCATTAGCTACCAACATATTTTCTTCCAACTAGAAACTCAACTATATCCCAAACCTCATTCTTATCCAAGGCATCCATTTCTTCAACCATGGCCTTCTTCCATATTTTACTATCCTCTGAATTCACCACTTCCCTGACAGTTATGGGATCATCATCAATAATAGATAAACCAAAATTAGAACGAAAATCAGGTGGACTATACCTTTCTGGTTGCCTTCTTTCCCTCACTGGTCTCCTCAATACTGAGGTATGAGGTTATTCTTCTTTTTTCTTCATCTTCTTCAGATGATTCATATTTTGCATCATCCAACTCAAACTCTATTTTCTCAGATTCTACTGGCCTTGGTAGTAATTCCTATTTGGAAACATTTTTGACTTCTCTAAAAAAAACATCTCGACTGTAAACAATCTTAGTTTCTAGGTTCCAAATCTTATAACCTTTCACACCATATTTATAACCAATAAAGATACACTTTTCATCTTTTTTATCCAGCTTACTCCTATTTTCCTTTGGAACATGTACATAAGCATCACAACCAAACACGGTAACATATTCAAGAGAGGATTTATTTCCAGTCCATACCTCATGTGGAGTTTTATCATCCAACGTTGATGAGGGTGATCGATTGACCCGGTAACATGTTGTACCCGTTGCCTCTACCCAGAATTCTTGTCCTAACTCGGCACCACTAAGCATGATCCTTGATTTTTCCATCAGTTTCTTGGTCATCCTTTCTGCAACTCCATTTTTTTGAGGTGTGTATGGAGTAGTCTTCTTCCTTGCTATACCACACTTCTTACATAATTCTTTGAATTCATTTCCACAGAATTCTCCACCATTATCTGTCCTCAATACCTTTATTTTCTTCTCTATCTGATATTCTACCAGAGCCTTAAACTCTTTAAATTTATCAAATACCTCATATTTATTTCTAAGAAAATAAATCCATTTGTTCCTTGATAAATCATCTATGAATGAAACATAATACATAGATTTACCTATTGATGGAACAGGCACAAGCCAAACACATCATTGTGTATCAACTCTAAGATCCCCTTTGCTCTTGTAGCACCAAATGAAAATCTTACTCGATTATGTTTTCCATATATGCAATGTTCATATAAATCAAAATACAGAGTGCAATTATACATACCTTCAACCATACCTTTACCATGTAGTGTTTGAAGGCCCTTTTCTCCAATATGCCCCAGTCTTTGATGCCACAGCATGGTCTTCTTACTAGGGACAATATTGGTATTGTCTTCTTTATTTGTCTGCTCAGGGAAAATAGAACTGTTACACCCATTAGTATAAGTGCTTCCCAACAAATTGTATAGAGTTCCACACCGAACTCCCCTCATCAACACCATTTCTCCTTGTACCATCTTGGAAGTGCCCCCTACATCATCCAACTTGCTTACAGATATTAGGCTCCTGGCTAGTTTTGGAATGCGCAGAAATTGAGGGAGAGTTATAATCCTTCCATATTTTAGCATCAACTTAACCCTTCCACATCCCATGATTTTGGTTGTCAATTCATATCCTAGGAATACATAACCACCATCGTATTTTTCATATTCACAGAACCACTCCCTATAAAGATTCATATGGTTTGACACACCTGAGTCGATCAACCATACATCACGGTCTGCATGTGTACCTGTAGATGTCAGGTAAACATCACCTCCTTCTTCAGTGGAGGTTTCCACCTCTGTGGAAGGGGTACTATCAGATCCATTTGGTTTATCAACCTTATTAGACTTGCAATATTTCTTATAATGCCCTGATTTACCACACTTCCAACATTTCCTCAAATATTTTCCTAGAGACTTATATCTACCTGTAGATTTAGATCTCCCCCCCCGAAGACTTACCAAGATTCTTGTCTTGGGTATGACCTCTTACAAATAAAGCATCTGTGCTATGACCATCCATGCTTTTCCACCACATCTCTTCAAATAACAAGGATGCAACTACATCCTCATATTTCAACGTATATTGAGTGATACTACCAATTGCTACAACCAGATTATCCCAAGAGTCTAGAAAAGAACATAACAAAGTAATACACTTATCTTCTTCTGCAATCTTAATATTAACAAAGACAAGTTTACTTACTGGAGTATTAAAGGCATTTAGATGTTCTGTCACAAAATATCCATCTTCCATCCTATGATGATACAACTTCTTTTGAAGAAACAACTTGTTTACCAGGGACTTTTATCAATACAAATTCCCTAACTTATCCCATAGTTCCTTGGTTGTAGATTATCCCAAGACATTCAACAACACCGAATCTGCCAGGTAGAGTCGAATAGTACTCCTTTCTCTTCTATCCAACTTCTCCCAATCCTCCTTTGATATACCAGTAGGTTGTGTACTAGTTGTTTGTGTACTAGTAGGTTGTGTACCAGTCGTCTGTGGGACAGTAGGCTGCATACCAGTAGGTTGTGTACCAGGATCCACAATGATCCATTTTTCTTTTTCTACAAGAAGTTTCTTCATCTTGATCTTCCATAGCTCAAATTTTTTACTGTTGAACTTCTCTATCTCGATTCTAGAAGAGCTTGTCATTCCTCTTTCTACACTCAAATCACCACTGCAAAATCTCCCACTAAACCCAAGTTTATCACAGACCCAAGATAAAATTGATCTATCAAGACCAAGCCAAACCCTCAGCAACAAAGGCATCCCTCTAAAGCCAAAAACAAGTTCTGATACCACATGTAATTTTTAAACCTGTGAAGTAAAGTAATGCATATATATTATTAAGAAAAACATAAATTAATCAATGGCTCATACACATAGTACACAAAGATTTACTTTGGAAACCCTTCACCAGAAGAAAACCAGCCTTCCTTGGTGTCACACCTTTCAAATCTTCATTGTATTAAGTTCACCATTCACCATACAATATATACAATGTTTTAGTTATTTTGTAGCTACTAAAACCCTAATCCCTTAATCTGGGATTATTTTTATAAAACCGCTAAAAATAGCAAAATCCGCTAAAAATAACAAAAATCGCCCCAAAAAGAAATTTTGGGATGCTACCCCAAACGCTGCATGTAACCAGGGGGGGGCATACATGTCTCCCCCTAGGACCCCCTAGGAAGCACCTAAAGCACACGACACAAATAACGAAGGAAGTTGGGATCGTCAGATGTAGTTGTCGAATTTGATGCGCCCCCACACACATATGCAAAGAATATAACACATACCCAACAAGGAATTCCTTGCACTCTCCTTAGGTTCCCTTCCTCATCCAAGCAAGTAAATGCCTTCTTATGATAGTCTAGAATAGAATGATGTTGGTCCAACCAATCCATCCCAATTAGACAGTCATAAGAACATAAAGGCAAGATGTTTAAATCTTCCCTGGTGTTTAGTCCATTCATGTCCGTAAGACATGACTTAACCATCTCATTAACTTTTCTTTTGGCTCCAGTAGCTAGCTACACCAACCAAGATTTTCCATGCTTGTTTCTTGGCAAATGAAAACTTTCCACCATATTAGGATCTATATAACTATGACTAGCTCCTGAATCAATTAAAATAGCAATGGTTTGGTTGTTTATCGTACTTTCCACTTCAATCATATGTGACTGATACTATGCTTGCTTGTTCTCCAAGGTTGCATAGATCCTTGGTACATTTCTGCCCATGTCCTCCATTGTTTCAGTTTTTTGTACTTTGTGAATAGTCCTCACTTTTTCACCTATGTGAGGACAATATATGACCATATGATCTCCTTTACAACCCGAACATTGAATAGGTGGTTGCCTTGGCCTTTGACCCCCTGTCTCAATTGTTTTGGGTTCTCTGGAAGTTGGTTGTCCCTAAGTATTATTTCTAAAGAATGGTGGATTAGTCCCCTTCTTCCTTTGATCCATATTGGATTTCTTTTTTTCTTCCCAAGCTTTTTGGAAAGTTGGTCTTGATTTTTGTTGATCATATAGGCATTTGGCTCGCCTTATGGTCTCCTCCAATGTCTTGGGATCATCATACTATATTTTTTCACTGATGAATGTTGGAAATCCACTCAAATACCTATGACTATTAATTGTCTCATCCTTGATGAAAGAAACATACTTCAGCAGTTCTAAAAACCTTCTCTCATATTCATCTATGGCCATACTCCCAAGCTTGAGTTCAAATAAATCTTTTATTTTCTTGTCATAGTATTTCTTAGTCAAGTATTTCTTCTCAAAATACTTCTTGAATTCCCTCCAAGTAACACTTTTCTCTTTAATGTGTTGCACCTGCACAAGTTGATCCCACCACATGGATGCTTTTCCCTTGAGTTGATAGATGGAAATTCTTCCTTTTTTATGAGATGAATAATTATGCAATTGAAAATACGTTCTCATGCTCAGTAGCCATGTCTCTACATCTTCATCCTTCTTGTGCTCACCATCAAATGTAGGAGGTTTGATTTTGTTCATTTCTCCTCATACCTCATCCATCCCAGACCCCTTATGCTTCCTGACAGGGGATGGACTTGATTTGTTCTGTGCCCTATTATTGGAATGCCTCGGGGAGTGATGGTGATGTCTGCTAACACTTCTTGTTCTTCTTTTCTCATCAGGAGACCTGTGACTTCCTGATTTGCTTGAGCCACTCTCCTTATACAATTTCTTTTCTATCAAGTTCAAGCTCTGCATTAACTTCATGTTGAAGTCCTCTTGCTGATCCTTGGATCTCATAATTCTTTCATTGTCATCTTTATGGCTTTGGACATCCTTCTATAAATTTCTAACGGTCTCTACCATGTTCATGTTTTCATCCCTTCCTTCTCCATGTCCATTGGAGTTTTTTCCTTCAATGCCTAAATGGACATCCATCCCTCTGATCTCATATTCTTGGATGTAAGTCCCCTATGCCTCTTCCATTCATCTGGACTCTGTCTTGACCCAGATATGATCTAGTTTTTGTTAAATCTGCAAAATGTGTAGCCAACAAAACTTTGTCAGGCTAACTGTTTCAACAATTTCATGAAAATATGAACCATTATGGTTCAATAATATATCAGAATTATTTCTTCTAATTTCCTAGAAAATTGAATGCCCATATCAATTTTCTGGGTGAATATTTATATTCTACTGTCCAACACCTTTCCAAGTCTTGTTCCCATGCTCAATTATGAGTCTTGAGCATAAATTTATGGTTATTTGAAAAATTGCCCATTAATTTTTCTGTTCACACTTCAACTTAGCGCAACTATGTTGTAATTATGCATTTTTGCACCTAATCCGTTGGATTTTTTGTAGGATCTCAATTGGGTTTCTTCATATGCATATTCTGGACACTATATCCAATTTTCACCTTTTTCTAGGTTCTGAGCTGCAAGTTACATCCTGCTGAAGTTCTAGGCCAATTCGTGTTTTTGGTCTAGAATGCTATAGGTACCTTCTTTTCCATATTAAAAAATTTTAACATGCCAAACAATTCAATTCAGCTTTGGGAATGTCTTCTATGGTTCAATATATTTCCATTTACTTCTCCTGTGCCTCAATCTGATTCTGAAGCAGAAAGTTATGGCTCTTTGAAGTTAGTTGGGTCTTAAAATTTACCTTCCAATGTTTGTGTTGTAACTTTCTCATAAAAGCTTCATTTGACGAATGGTTTACACCATTAGAAAGATCTCTCTGAGCTCTTTTATTTGAGTGGTAGAGACAAAGTGTACCTTTTCACACTCTACACTCTTCTCTCATGGTTTTTGAGTAGCTAAAAATGTTGTTAAGGGACTCAAAAACAGGCTACAAAAAGATGGCGTTCAAACAGTATAAAATGTCGCGGAAATTCATTGGTTTTTCATTGTTGTTCACCATCCAAACGACTTTGTGCACACAAATTTCAATATGTACACCCATATTTACCATGTGAAACAACACCATAAGTTAAATTGTTCTCCATGCACCTATAACCATTGTGCATCACTTCTTTGTCGCGCCAAAAACTGGTGAGCACTACTTTTGTGTCGTGTGCCAATATCCACCACACACAGTTTTTGTTCTTGCACTATTACCTGTTGCGCGCAATTTTTTGTATCATGCGCTGATATTTTGTGTGCATTTCACTCTATGCGTTTCACCATGCCAAATTTATTACGCTCCCACCGTGCACCAATACTCTGTGCACACCATTAACTAAACTATCGCGCGACAACATATACCCACATGGTGCATGCACCAACCAAACTCCTCTGCGCTTTGTCAATATTGTGCACAGCACGCGTGTCATATTATGTGTTTGTACACCGTGCACACCTTATTATGTGTATGCACACTGCGCAATGCTAAATTTAACGCGCACACCCGCACACCAACATTTTTTCGTGCGGCGCCAAATTTTAGCACGCGCACTCGCACACAAATATTTTTCTACATGTTGCCAAAATTTAGCGCACGCACTAGCACGCCAATATTTTTTCATGCAATGCCTAATTTTTACATATCACAATATTTTTACTATGCATCATGCATTTTTAGTGCTTCCACTTGTGCACATTTATTTTTATGCGCATCAATTTCTCATGAATTCCACTGCAGAAATTAGGGCTTTTGCTTAATTGTTTCCTAATTTCTACCATACACATTCTGCAAATATGAAATTTGTTCAATTTCACCCCTATAACACCATTTCAACCTCTCCAACAACAAATAGTTGTGGGTTGACATTTCTGAAATGAATTTTTCCCAAACTCAATTCACGAATTAAGAATTTTAATTACTAATCTCATTCCATCCAGCATGGCTTCACTTTAACTTCAAATTCGACCAATTCCAGGTCTTAATTTGCTAGAACAGATATTAGATCAAGAATATCTCACCGCATGGCCAAATTTCTCAATTTTCCCATGAATTTAACAACATAAATTGGGGATTTCTCCCAATTCCTCACAATTATTGTTACTTTTTACCATGGACACTCTACAACTCAAAATTTGGCCACTTCGAAAAATATCCTCTGTGAAATTTCGCTTCAACTCAACTTGCTCGGCCCATCCAGACTCAGTGTTGAAAATTGAAGCTTTGATACCATATTGTAACATCCTCGGACACCCATGTCGATCCATGCTACTCTAGAGAACGCTTCTCATTCTCTGCTCAACATACTGTAACATACCCAGCACCTAACTGAGCCATGCCACATAAATTTTTCAAACAGAATGCAATTAAAACATATACACACAGAACTCTTGTAGAACTTTATTTATAAAACATAAATAGACAAATACATTTTGTAAATGCATGGATTCATACTGAAATAATAGTAAACATATATATGGAGCATATACAGGAAATACCCATAAATATAAAGACATTTATAACCACATGTAAGATAAACCCATAAAATTAAACACGTAAATAATAATGCAGCATGTAAATTTATCACACAATTGACACTCATCTTGGTAATAATTTCACCAACTGCGTGCAGACCTTCCATGAACCTCCCAACCTTAGACCACATTTCTCATCACTCTGAGCAGTGGGTCACCCCCGAGCTGGGACTAAAATCCACCCAGGTAAAGGGATTCCTGACCAAGCTAATGGTTCATAGACAACAGGAAAGACTATGTCACAGGTGCCAACTCAAACTAACAGCCTATAGTCCCTCATTCCCCATATGCGTGTCCCACCCTAGGAAGTGTGCCCCTTCTCTGCTCAACAATCCTTCGGTTGCCCCACTTCCTTTTCAGGCTTCAGCAACAGGCCGGACAGGAAATCGCAAAGCCCTATAGTTGTAGTTTAACACCTTTAGGAAATCAATTCCCCATCAATTCTCTCACCCAGAGAGAAATTTCTCACAGTCCTAACAACCCGCCTCTTCAATATCCCACGGGCCTGACAATCTGCTTCTTCAGTCCAGCTCCCAAGACAATGAGGTACACAAATAGGTAAGGATATGGATACATGTTTAGGTAAAGTGACATGAAGGTACGGAGGATAGCTCAATGGGTGTGTGAATGATGATGGAGTGATCGCCTAAATGATGGAAGGAGAGTGAAAATGAACTAAGTCCCAAAAATATGTATGCATGTCCCCAACTTGACACTTGTCATGTTGGGAGCTACTTTGGCCCACTTGTCCCCATCCTTAGAAATTAGGATAAAATAATTTTTCTTACTTTATGATTTAAGGAATATTAATATAATATTCATTTTTGGCTTAAGCTCCCTAGCTTATCCCTTTTTCTTAACTTTTATCCCCCCCCCCTTTCCCTAACTAGTGCAGTTTAGTCCCCCATACTCTTTTATCATGGTCGGTCTGCACGCAGCGATGTATTTTATATTAATGATGACACATATACAAAAATAGGCTCATTGATATTTAACATCTACACTCTCCATCCTAATTAAAACATAAGCATCCTAGCTTATAATAACTGGCTCACCAGCCTATAAAACATAGCATGTACACAAAGACTCTCTAGCCTCAATATCGCACACACTTAAGATGTTGTGCACGGTATCCTAGAATGTGTACACTTCATCATTCTACTGCGCAGTACATGCACGCACTATACCATACCATGGAAGGTGCATACAAAAATGATATTGTAAGAACCTAATTTAACAAAGCCTAATAAATTTCATAAATTTAAACAATTAAGATTAATTCAACGTATAAGCAATAAGCAATTTCATTATTCAGCATATAAGCAGCAGAAATTTAAATTTATGAACAACATGCTAATAAATTGCATAACCATCACATAACCCAACATAATCACTAAAATACATACCTCTGTCTGATGTTAATTTCCCAATCCCCGGTTGTCCTTGTTGATGCTCTGCCCAAACTCTGATCAAGCTGCTATGACCAAACCCTGCCCAAAACCGACTAACCAACCAGCCAGCTAGGAGCAGCCTATCCGGCTCCCTAGCTCCAGGATTCCATAATAATTCCTGGCCCCCGAGCCCAAAACTCCCAGCAACCTAGTGCACCCCTGTAACAGTCCACCCAAACTCCAAACCAGAAAAAACAAAATACCAAAACCAGGAAATATAGTCTCTAATCTCAAATAATGCTTCCTCTTTCCAAATTTCCAAAAGTCCTCTTTTCTGATTGCCTCTCCCCCTCATATCCTCCTTCCCATTCACCACCTCCTAACTTCAATTAATGCCACCCACCTTATCCCTCCATTTAATACCCTATCCCTCCATTCAATACCTTATCCCTCCATTCAATGCCCTTTCCCTTCATACGTAAAGTTTTTT
>SNQJ01S0175169.1:0-20140 GCA_010110895.2 Picea sitchensis | reverse complement strand
TGAGAAGAGAAGTAAGGAATACAAGACCAATACTGTCCCTCAAAGTAAGACCATGTTGTGGCATCAAAGACTGGTGAATATTGGAGAAAACGACCTTCAAACAATATATGGTAAAGGTATGGTTGAATGTATGTCTAATTGCACTTTGGATTTTGATTTTTGTGAACATTGCATATATGGTAAAAAGAATCGAGTAAGATTCCCATATTGTGCTACAAGAGGAAAGGGGATCTTAGAGTTGATACACAATGATGTGTTTGGACCTTTTTTTGTTCCATCACTAGGTAAATCTGTGCATTATGTTTCATTCATATATGATTTCTCAATGAACAGATGGATTTATTTTCTTAGAAAGAAATCCGAGGTATTTGATAAATTTAAAGAGTTTAAGTCTTTGGTAGAAAATTAGATAGAGAAGAAAATAAAGGTATTGAGGGCAGATAATGGTGGAGAATTATGTGGAAATGAATTATAAAAATTATGCAATAAGTATGGTATAGCAAGGAAGAAGACTAATCCACTCCATACACACCTCAATAGAATGGAGTTGTAAAGGATGAACAAGACACTGATGGAAAAATCAAGGACCATGTTGAGTGGTTTTGAGTTAGAATAGGAATTCTGGGCAGAGGCAGTGGGTGCAACATGTTACCTGGTTAGTCAATCACCCTCATCTACGTTGGATGATAAAAATCCACACGAGGTATGGAATGGTAAGAAACCCTCTCTTGAACATATGAGCGCGTTTGGTTTTGGTGCTTATGTACCCGTTCCAAACGAAAATAGGAATAAGATGGATAATAAATCTGAAAAGTGTATCTTTATTGGTTATAAATATGGTGTGAAAGGTTATAAGATTTGGAACCCAGAAACTAAGAAGATTGTTTACAGTCGGGATGTTGTTTTTAGAGAGGTGAAAGATGTTCCCAAACAATAATTCCTACCAAGGCAAGGAGAACCTGAGAAAATAGAGTTTGAGTTGGATGATGAAAAATCTCAATCAACTCAAGAAGATGAAGTAGAAGAAGAAGAACCTCATACCCCAATATTGAGGAGACTAGTGAGGGAAATAAGGAAACCAGAAAGGTATAGTCCACTTGATTTTCATTGTAATTTTTCTTTATCTATTGCTGATGATGATTCTCGAATTGCCAAGGAAACAATGAATTCATATGATATTAAACTCTAGAAGAAGGCCATGGTTGAAGAAATTGATTCCTTGGATAAGAATGAGGCATGGGATCTAGTTGATTTTCTAGCTAGAAGAAAATATGTTGGTAGAAAATGGTTGTTTAAGAAGAATCTTAATGTAGAAGGAAAAGTTGAGAAATACAAAACTCGATTAGTAGAAAAAAGTTATTCCCAGGTAGAGGGAATTGACTTTGGTGACATTTTTTCTCCTATTTCCAAGTTAAATTATGTTATATTTATTTTTATTTATTGCTACTTATTTTGGTATTGAAGTGGAATAGATGGATGTCAAGACAACATTCCTACATGGGGATTTGGAAGAATAAATCTAAATGAAGCAGCCAGAAGGATTTGTAGTGAAGGGAAAGAAAGAGATGGTATGTAAGCTAAAGAAGTCACTATATGGTCTAAAGAAATCATCTAGGACGTCGTACCAAAATTTTGACACATACATCCTTGGATTGATATTTTTGAGAAGTAGGGATGACCATTGTGTATATTCCAAGCAGGTTGGCGTTACATGAATAATATGGTAGGTGTTACAACAATGAGAAAATCAGGTGTTACAACAATTGTCAGGTAGGTGTTACAACAATGAAAACAACATGCGTGACAACAATGAAAATAGAAGGTGTTATAATAAAGGTTTGATAGGTGTTACAACAATGACCTAGTAGGTGTTATAGCAGGGACAACAAAAGGTGTCACAACAATGACCTGGTAGGTGTTACAACAATGGTCTGGTAGGTGCACATGTGACAATTTGTTTGGAAACATTTCTCCCAAGCCTATTGATTAGTAAGCATGAAAAGGTTAGTTTCCCCCTAATCACACTAGCATAATCACTTAAAATGAAATAAATTGTGGGGAGGCATACCTTAGGAAAAATGTGTCGTTATGATCAAGAATAAACTCAAGGAATGGATGGAATGATAGATAGAGTGACCAAAAAGACAAAACATGGGTATGAAAAGGATGGTGTTTCAGGCACTTGCTAGAAGTCATATGTTGTAATTGACTTGATATAATGATGATCAAGGGTATACCAGAGTCATTAGTGAAAGAATAAGTATTGTACCTTTTGTTGTATTTGTAGGTGGTTTCTTTGTCCTCTATATAGTGGCGACTTCTTGCATAGGATCTTGGAAGTCCACATTGATGAATAAATGACATAACATCTTTTGGTCATGTGATGCTCTACCAAACTCATACATTAAGGGGAAGTTGTTATTATAGGAATTTGTCTTGCATGACCAAGTAGTAGTAGCTCCATGGTGCAGTATTCTGTTTTTTATTTTGAATAGAGTGTCTTAATGTATCCAAAATTTTTGGGAAATATTGATTATTTTCCTTGATTTTGTTTCTGGACACACCCACATAGTGGTTGATGAGAGAAATATTTCATTATAATTTTTTTTGTAGTGTGGAGGTACATGGATGCAACCCCCACATACATAATTGACTTGGTCAAACCTAATAAAGACATGCCACATAGTTGATTCACTACATTTTGATCACTAATGAGGCACTTAAAGAAAATATATATCTCGATTATTCTAGATTGTTGATCCTTTATTCATATAAAAACCTTAAGATGATCAAGAAGCCTACAAAAATACCTCCTTCACATAGGATTGATAAATTTTAACTTGGTATTACATTTTGGATTAAGATTAGAGATTTTTAGATTGGTATTAATACTTTGAGAGCTCTTGGATTGGTTTTCTTCTAACACAACAGAATGCCCAAATTACACCTTTGTATCAAAATATATCTAGAATAGTTTAAAGTTACATTTGAGAGTTATATCTAGTGTTTTGTTAAGTTTGTAGAGTGAAAATTTATTTTTCCTTGTCTTATGTGCATGATTCTTGGAGCTAGCACTTCTTTTATCTCATCCACTCTATATTGGGAGATCCATCGAGAAGAACAAGTTATGGGTTCCTCTCTTCCCTTCTTCACTAAAATATTATTTTCTTCTTTATTTCTTATATTAGTGAACAAAAACACATCTTGTTGGTAACCAACCATCAAATAGTGGGGATCTAGTAGTGTTAATTGTACAAAAATTATCATCAATAATTGATACGTTTATCTGCCAGTTCACTCTAACAAGAAGCAATCAACCTTATATTTGCTGAGCACTAACCATTGCACCTATATCCTTTTCCCTTTCCTTAACAATGATTCCTTAGATGTGTTAGGGACCTAACCCCTCACGTAGGTAGAATAATATATTTCCATGTAATAAAGGTCAATATTTAGAAGGCCTAGCAATAAGGAAGAATAAGTCCAATGTAAGAAGACTTAATAGAAGCTTCCACTTCTAGAAGGATCTTCATATAGATGGTTCTTTTGATAGAAATATTTAGTATAAATAGGAGTCAAGGGTATGAAAACTCTTGTCTTGGATATTATTGTTATAGAGCTCTGCTCTACTGGAGGTTGACCTCTCAAAGAGGCAAGTGAACATTGCTCTTAGTAATCAAAGTGTTCTTTCTGGTATTATTCTTGCATCATTTTGGTATTATTGTGGTGTTGTTCTGGTTATATTGTTTCTCATCTTCAATTTCTAGCTATTTATTTCTGTTCTACATACATTTTATATCTGGAATATTACAAGTGTAGCACCTTCCTTGGTAGAAAATAGTGGGTTAATTGTTTTCAGGGTAGAGACGTATTTCGACATTTTTAAGCTACAAATATATATCGTTATGGGCATAAACCTGTGGTCGGGGATTCATACACTTAGGAAATACAAGTGTTACTTAAGCACACATCTATTGTCCACCCTTGTAACCCTTTTTGGTACCCCTTCGAGTGGTAATGCATAAGAAAACACTTGTACATGGATCAATCTAGATTTCTTGAAGCCCTCCATATATAAACTGATCGGTCGCCTGAATGCTATAGTTTCATCGAGAAAAACACTCGGGAAGATACTCTCTAGTACCTGGGTAGTCGGGTAGTATGGACAAGGGCACAGTCTAGCCTCCTTAGTTGGTGTCCTGATATATTGGGCCGATTACTACTGTTTTACCCTACACGTATATCAGAGAGCTATGGCACAGGGAAAAACCTTGTCTGTAGAACCCTTGAATACGTAACCCTTGGGATGGAAACAAAAAAAACACAAACAAGATATATTGCGGTGCAACTGTGTCTCCTACATTGGAGTTTCAAAATTTCTACACATTTCTTCTTGTTAAGCATTTGGGCAATAAATCACTGCAATATTCTTCAGATCGGAGTATAAGTCTGCAGGAGTAAAAAAAAGAAGTATGGATCCTGTTGGCACCATTATTTGAGACCTATTCTGTTGGATTTATCTCTTCACCCTTATCGCTATCATACCTATAATTTTTCAACAATTTTTTTCTTCTTGTGGACCTGACCCCCTTTCAACACCCTTATTTCAGATTTATTCAATTGGATTCAACTCGTCGCCCTGATCGTTGTGATACACTTCACTCATAACCCATTTTTTGTGTGGTCCCACCTGCCCTTTTTCGTGTTCCCTCGTTATCATGGCCCAAAACCATAGCCAAGACTTGGAAGATCGCTTCACTACCTTGCCCTCTAATTTCATAGAAACCCAACAAGAAGTGCGACATCTCAGTGCCAATATTTACACCATCAATCAAAAGATGCATTCCTCCATCACTGCCTCAATCATGGAACTCAAAGAAGAGCTCAAACAAGACATTACTACCCAGCTTGAATCTGTCACTATGATGATCTGCGCCAAGTTGTATATCCCTGCAGATCTTCCTATATCTGACCTACCTTTTCATACCAAAGGTGAAACTTCCTCTCATTCCCATAATTTTCAGCCCCATCACTTTCAACATGAACTATGCCTTCCATGTGTGGATGTGACCAAATTTGATGGATCATATCCCACTGCCTCGGTAACTCAAATGGAACATTATTTCTCTTTGTATGGAATTACGGATGAATTGGCCAAACTCCGGTATGGTGTTCTCTATCTAGATTATGAACATTGGCAATGGTGGTAATGGAGAAAAAATGCCCACCAAGAGTATGTGGCTTGGACACACTTTGTGGAAGAGCTTTATGAATGCTTTGACATAGACACCAACCATTTAGGTTGTTTGATAAAGTTGAAACAATCTTGCATCGTGGAAGACTTTATAACTGCTTTTGAGAGACTAGATTTTCATATAGATGGCATGTCTCATGATTTTTTCTAAGAATTTTTTATTAGTGGCCTCAATGATGAGATTTGTGCTCATGTCCTTATGGATCAACCTTAGAGTTGGGTGGATGCTACTAAAATAGCTAAGGAAGCACAACATGTTGTCTCTTCTCAAAACATAAAACCCTCTTTTATTCCTCGCACTAAACCAATAACTCACACTCCTCCTTCTACTCCACTAAAGATCCATAAATTGACCAAGGACGAAATGGATGAATTCCAACACAAAGGCCTTTGTTATAATTGTGATGAAAAATATTTTTCGGGACATAAGTGTAAGGTACAAAATATTTTTATGGCCATCTCAGAGGATGTTTCAAAAGAGTATGTTGAGGCTCCCCTTGTGTCTGTGTCTCTTGAACCCACTAGCATAACCCTTCCCTCAGAACCTCCTAAAGTAGAACCAGTCATTTCCCTAAATTCTCTCACTGGCTTCTCTTCTCCCCAAACCCTCAAGATAATTGGTTACATAAAGCATAGGAAGTTCATTATTTTTGTTGATAGTGGAAGCCCCCATAATTTTATTCATCAATGCATTTCCCAAGAAACTGATTTCTATATTTGTGTAGTCAATAATTTCTAAATCATGATTGTCAATGGTGGTTCCATGAAATGTGGAGGGAATTGTGAAAATGTGCCTCTCCAAGTTGGTGACTACCACCAGTAATCTCATATGTTTTCTATTGACATGGGCGGTTGTGACATTGTGTTGGGTGCAAAATGGCTAAGGACTTTGGGTCCCATTCTCATGTATTTTAAGGAATTAACCATGCAATTCGACCAGGAGGGCCAACAATATAAGTTCCAAGGCATCACCGCCGGTTCCTCAGAGATCATTAGTTCCCATCACATGGAAAATATGCTCAAAAAAGGTCATTCTGGAAATATTTCCCAACTCCATGCCATAAAAGCAACTGAGACACCCTTTGTGCCACATGACCTCCAAGCCATTCTCTCTAAACATCAAGTGGTTTTTTCCACTCCCCAGGGACTCCCTCCTTCTCGTGGTGTTCATGATCATTCCATTCCCCTTGTCCCAGGAATCCTTCCTCCCAATATTCGTCCCTATCATCAACCGTTTTCCCCAAAAGATGAAATTGAGAAAATGGTTCAAGAAATGCTCAACGCAGGTGTTATCTGCCTTATTACGAGCCCCTAATATTCTCTAGTGGTCATGGTCCTTAAGAAAGAAGGTTCTTGGTGCATGTGTCTTGACTTCCATGCCCTCAACAAACCCACCATTAAAGAAAAATTTCCCATTCCTGTCATTGATGACCTCCTGGATGAATTAAGTGGTGCCCAGTTCTTTACTAAACTTGATATCCCTTCTAGATACCACCAGATCCATATGAAAGAGGCATACATTCCTAAGACTTCCTTTAGAACTCATGAGGGCCACTATGAGTTTTGTTTCATGCCCTTTGTCTTGTGTAATGATCCCTCCACTTTCTAGAGCCTCATGAATCATGTATTTCATCCTTTCCTCCATTATTTTGTCTTATTTTTCTTTGATGATATCCTCATCTACAACAAAACCTGGACATCCCATATTGATCTTGTTGATCAAGTTCTCCATCTACTCTCTCAGCAACAAATTTTCCTGAAACAATCTAAATGTGCTTTTGGCACCTCGAAAGTTGAGTACTTGGGTCATCTTGTTGGCAAGGCCGATGTCAGGGTGGATCCTAAAAAGGTTGAATCTATGAAAGATTGGCGTCACCCAAAGACTCTCAAAAGCTTGCAAGGATTTTTGGGTTTAACAGGTTATTATAGCAAGTTTTTTAAGAATTATGGAAATATTGCGACACCTCTCACTGCACTCCTAAAAAATAATTCTTTCACTTGGACTCCAACAGCTGCTCAGGCTTTTCAAACCTTGAAGATGATCATGTGCACCACTCTGGTCCTGGCCCTTCCTAGAATGTGATGCTTCCAGGAAAGGAATTGACGTTGTCCTTATCCAAGAGGGTTGACCTTTAGCCTTTACCAACAAACAAATGTCTGAGATAAATTTGGGAAAATCAATATATGAAAAGGAAATGTTGGCTATTCTACATGCAGTGGATCTTTGGTTCCCTTATCTATTGGGGAAACACTTCCAAATTAAGACAGATCATCAAAGCCTCAAGTATTTTCTGGAAAAACAACTTTCCTCCCCCAAGCAATAAAAATGGGTGACTAAGATATTTGGATATGATTATGAGATCATTTACAAGAAAGGAAAATAAAATGTGGTTGTTGATGCAGTTTCCAGAAAATATGAAGATGAAGGGTCCATTTTTTCTCTCTCTTTCATTGTACCAAATTGCTCCAAGTTGTTCGCCAAGAATGGCTACATGATCCCAAAAAATTTCATCTGATACACATGCTGTTTGTATTTAAGTAAACAGTCAAAACTTAAGTCCATGATACTTTTTGAGCTTCATGCTACACCCACAGCTGGGCACGCGTGGTTTACCAAAACCTATGACCGGGTCAAACGTTCCTTTTTTTGGGAGGGTATGAAACAAGACGTTCATAATTTTGTGGCTGAAATGTGATGTGTTTCAATGCAACAAGGGTGAAACAGTCAAATATCCTAGAACACTACAACCGCTTCTGATTCCACCTTCTATTTGGTGGGATATCTCTATGGATTTTCTTGCAGGATTACCTAAATAGGGCAATAAATCAGTCATCATGGTGGTAGTTGATCGTCTTTCCAAGTATGCTCATTTTTTTCCTCTTCAACACCCATTTACAACATCCACTGTGGCTCAAATTTTCATGGATCAGGTCTTCAAGCTTCATGGCATGCCACATTCCATTGTTTTTGATCATGATCCAACTTTCACCAACAATTTTTGGAAAGAACTGTTCAAACTACAAGGCACCCAATTACATCTTAGCACAACTTATCATCCCCAGACTGATGGTCAAATTGAAGTTGTCAAAATATGTTTAGAAACATATTTGGGGTGTTTTGCATCAGAAAGGAAAAAACAATGGGCTTAATGGTTACCACTAGTTGAATGGTGGTACAACACTTCATACCATATAGCTACGTGCATGACTCCTTTTGAAGAGATATATGGACAAAATCCACCTTCAGTTCTCTCATATTTTCCAGGTGTCTCGAAGGTCCAGGCATTTGACCAAATGCTTACAGTTCGAGAGGCTATTCTCCATACCCTCAAAGAGAATTTGGTCATGGCTGAGAATTGCATGAAGTAACAAGAAGATCAAGGTTTATCTGAACGTCAATTTGCAGAAGGGGATCAAGTGTTTCTTCGACTGCAACCTTACAAGCAAAGTTCCCTCAAGGCTGACCATTGTCAAAAATTGACACCCAAATTTTATGGTCCTTATGCCATTCTCAAGTGATGCAGGAGCATCTCAAGTGAGTTAACATGGAGATAAAAGACAGCTGGAAAGTGCCCAACGCAAAATTTTGAAAATGTCTTGAAACATTAATGAAGCCATCAAGTGGAGGCACACTTGTAAAATGTAAACGGACCTTGAGAGATACACTCTCGTCCTTAGTAGGTAGAAGGAATTTATGATAGTTAATGCAAGTAGATAGAATTTAATTCTATATTAGACAGTTTTAGAGCAAAAGAGGGAAATGGGATATAGCCACCCTCATTGTGTATTGTAAGAGAGATTATGCCAATTGAGAGCATAGAGCATAGAAGAGAGGAGAATAGAACATATAGTGGAGAACATTACCAAGAGAAGAGAATATAGAGCTGGAACAGAGAAACTGTGTTTGAAAAACACCCATGTACAGAGATTTGAGTTAATAGAAGAAGTCTTAATTCAGATTCATGGCGTTGTATTTGTTTCTTGTATGTGTATGCTAAATGGTATGTTCATGATTTTACTCTTTCTGTCATGCAACTGCTTTTATGCTATGTATGAATGATTTCTTGTTGAATGTCTGAAATTTGAGAGAGAGAGAGAGTAAGGGAAATGAGTTTCAATTGTTTATCTATCTGAGAAAGAGTTCTTGCAAGAAGTGCAGTTGAATTGTCCGCAAGGAGTGCATTGACAAAGGGTTCAGAGGTTTGTCTTTGAAATTTCATATAGGGTAGCTTTTGTTCTCATTCAACCAGAAATGTAGTTAGGCACAGGAGCCGTGCAAGGAGTGTGCAGGCCAAGTAAAGTCTCAGAGTTGCGAACCTGAGAAATTGTTGAAGGGCTACTGCTGTAGGGAGTGCGCAGAGTCGAAGGATTTAAATTCCTTGGAGTAGTTAAATAATTTTCCGCAAGGAGTGCGTGCATGAGTCTTCTCCAAGAATCAGAGTTGGAGGAAGCCCAGAAGGGATAGAGTCTCCACAGTCGTCAAAGGAAGCAGAGGAAGTTTGTGCATTGGGGCAGTGAGAAGGCGTTGCAAGTTTGTGTTGCAGGTAGTTGAATACCGTGGGAAAACCCCCTGGTAAAAAGTTGCAGAAGTCCTTGTGAAGGAAAGAGACGAACGATCAGAATTCCTTGTGGAGAATTCGTGAAGTCCCGTGAACCGTCAGATCTCACGGAGGAGCAGGGGAGTTACGACGAGTGCTTTCGAGGGGTTCAAGCTCAAAAGGAGTAGAGACATAGATTCAAGCCACATGAGCTATTGGATTTACCCGTGGATTTCTATTTCAGGGTTTCGTAGATTGAAGTCCCATAATATTTGCAACAAGACTCGCAAAATCATGAAGCATGAAGTCCTGAGGGTGAAAGGATTGTGTGGGCCACAGAAGGTAGTAGAGTGGACAAGTGGCACACTCTCGACAAGGAAGTCAATTCCGTTGACCATTTCTTGGTTTCGTATGGTGGAGTCCTGAAACCTTCGCATTAGAATTCGTGAAATCACAAAGTCTGAAATCTCGATGGAATGAAGGGTTGTTGAAAGGTCAACCTTGCGAGCGCATCAGAGTTTCGGTAATTCGGGTTTCAGGAGTTGAGGGGACGAGTTGCTTGACATTGTAACTCCCGAAATTGCGATAAGGAGAAAGGAGATATAGAGAGAGAAAATGCCAAGCATCATAACTTCAGGTTTTGGGGGTCTGAGAGACAAGACGCTTGACCACAGGATTTGCGGAATCGCAAAGTCTGATCTCTTGAAGCATGAAGGAAGATTCCACGAGGTTTGGTTGTGGGTGAAGATTTATCGAAAGGGAAATAGAAGAGCCAATTGCTGAGAAGCTCTTCGGGCCAGTGGAAGAGGAAAGATCCGGTGTGCGTAGACTTTCGACCTGCGGGTAGGGAGGACTATGTGCATCATTTGGTATTAGAGCACATAAAGGTTTCTTTGCTTTCTGTAGCAGAGAAAAGGGGAATTCACCATGCCACCGAGAAGAAGGAACAGGAAAACACCTGATCCACCAGAGGACAGGGAAATTCCGAGAAGAAGGGGTAGGCAAATGCCTGATCCAGCCATAGAAAGAGAAATACGTGATTTACACGCAAGACTTGAAGACATGGAGACAACATAGAGGCATACAGTCAGTGCTGGGGATCTTAGTGATTTCGAAAGTGAAAATGAGGCTGGACATGAAGAGGAAGAAGTTGCAGCCGAAAATGCAGCAAACGAACATTTGATTAGGGCTATTGCAAGAATGGGTGCAAGAGCAAAAATGGAAATTCCAGTTTATGAGGGAAACTTGGATGCAGAGGAGCTTCTAGATTGGATTAGAGCCCTGGACACATACTTTGACTATGAAGATGTCGAAGAGGACAAGAAGGTCAAACATGTTGTCACAAGATTGAAGGGACATGCAGCATTGTGGTGGGATGAGCTACAAGCTGACAGATGCTACAAAGGAAAGCAAAAGATCAAGAGTTGGGATAAGATGATTACAAAGATGAAGGAAAAATTCATCCCCAGAGACTACTAGATTACTTTGTTTCGAAGAATGCAAAACTTGAGATAGAAACTGATGACATTAAAGGAATATACTGAAGAATTATATAGGCTGAACATCAGGGCAAGTCATCGAGAAAGCGATAATGAAAAGGTTTCCAGATACATGAATGGCCTGAGATACGACATTCAAGATGAGATGAGAATGATGACCATCCGAACGGTGGAAGATTCTTATCAGATGGCTCTAAAAGAGGAAGAGAAGCTGAGCCGAAAGCAGGGTCAAAGAGGCCGAGGCCGAAGTCAGCCCAAAGGCAAATCAGTTGCCCAGGATAAAAATCAGAAGCCCAAGGAGGACTGGAAGAAACCTCAGACTTGAACTGAGAGAGGTGGAAGCTCACAAAGAGGGTAGCATACTGAACAGAGAGGAGATTATGCTGATAATAATATTTTTCCTCATACCAGAGGTAGAGGAAGAGGAAGAGGTGGAGTAATAACATGCTTCACATGTGGAAAGAATGGGCACAAGTCTTATGAGTGTCCAGACAGAAAAAAATAAGGTGGAGAGACTCACATCGCCGAAGCGCAGATGCGAGATATTGAGGCAGAAGATGCTGAAGGCGGAAGATTGCTGATGATGCAAAAAACTCTTTTGGCACCAGAGAAGGAGGTGGAGAGTTCAGTCCAAAGAAACAGACTTTTCCGGACTGCTTGCAAGACCAAGGATAGGGTATGCAAGTCATTGTGGACAGTGGTAGCACGGATAATCTTGTTTCTATGGAGATGATAGAAAAGATGGAACTGGAGACGATTGATCATCCAAGCCCATACAGAGTTTCGTGGCTACAAAAAGGACATCAGGTAACTGTCACTAAACAATGTTTAGTTGAATTTAAGATAGGAGATATAATGATAAGATATTATGTGATGTTATTCCTATGGATGTTTGTCATCTATTTCTGGGTAGACCGTGGCAATATGATAGGAATGTGATTCATGACAGGAGAATGAACACATACACCCTAGAGAAGAATGGGAGAACTCACATGTTGCTTCCAATCAAGGATAAAGAAGAGAAACCTGAAGTAAGCAACACTGTACTTCTCATGAGTGGGAAGGAACTTCTTACAGAGGTTAAGAAGAAGGAGGATACACAATTCATTGTGGTCAGGAAGCCAAAGATTGTTTTAACCAGCACAAGAGTGGATGATTTACCAGAAGAGGTTCAAGAACTACTGGAAGAGTTCATTGACATAGTAGTGGATGAACTACCTCATTTGTTGCCACCGATCAGAAGTGTGAGTCATCATATTGATCTCATACCAGGAGCTAGTTTTCCAAACAAATCCGCATACAGATTGACGCCGCAAGAGAATGAAGAGGTCAAGAGACAAGTCCAAGATCTGTTGGACAAAGGTTTGGTCAGAGAAAGCTCGAGTCCGTGTGCTGTTCCGACAGTACTCAGTTCAAAGAAAGACGGAGGCTGGAGGATGTGTACTGACTCGAGGGTGATTAACAAGATGACCATCAGGTACATATTTCCATTGCCAAGGATGGACGATCTGATGGATTCCTTGAGTGGAGATTTTTTTTTTTCAAAGATTGATTTGAAAAGCAGTTATCATCAAATCTGCATGAGAGAAGGTGATGAATGGAAGACAACCTTCAAAACCAATGAAGGGTTGTATGAATGGCTTGTTATGCTGTTTGGCTTAACAAATGCGTCGAGTACCTTCATGAGGTTGATGAACGAAGTCTTGATGGAGTTCATCAGAAAATTTGTTATCGTATATCTGGATGACATACTGATTTTCAGTAAAACAGTGGCAGAGCATCTGAAACATTTGGCTACAGTGATGAGGAAGTTACAGCAGGAGAAGCTGCTGATAAACATGAAGAAATCCTCATTCATGAAGACATAACTCATGTATTTGGGTTTTGTTATTTCTGCAGATAAGTTGAGGATGGATCCATATAAAGTGGAAGTGATCAAGAATTGGCCATCACCGAAGAATACCTTTGAGGTGAGAAGTTTTCACGGATTGGCTAGTTTCTATCGAAAATTCATTAGGAATTTCAGTGGAATTAGTGCACCGATGATGAACACAGTGAAGAAGAGACATAAATCTTTTCACTGGACAGAAGAAGCTGAGAAGAGTTTTAATTTGTAGAAGAGGAAGATCACGGAACAACCAATTCTGGTATTGCCTGATTTCCAAAAGACCTTTCAAGTGAAATACGATGCAAATGGACTTGCAATAGGGGCAGTGTTGAGTCAAGAAGACAGGCCGATAGCATACTTCAATGAGAAGCTGAATGAAGCGAAAGTGAAGTACTCTACTTATGATAAGGAATTCTATGCTATTATACAGGCATTGAAGAAATGGAGACATTACTTGATCCCGAAGGAGTTTGTCTTATACAGTGACAATCATGCATTGCAGTTTGTGACTGAACAGGAGAAGTTGAATCAAAGACATGTAAAATGGGTTGAATACATGAAAAATTTCACTTTTGTGATTAAACATATTTTTGGTACTGCTAACAAAGTTGCTCATGCTTTGAGCAGGAAGTGTTTTCTATTGCAGGAGTTTAGAGTCAAAACGTTGGGTTTTGATGACCTCAGGGAGATGTATCAAGCTGATCCAAATTTTAAAGAGGCGTATGAAGCAGCTGAGAATCCAATTCTTAGAGATAGAAACCAATGGGAAGAATACATGATCCAAGAAGGATTACTGTTTAAAGGTAATCAACTTTGTATTCCAAAATGCTCCATGAGGGAGAATTTGCTGAAGGAGAAACATAGTGGAGGATTGGCCGGGCACTTTGGTCATGAAAATACATTCGCAAAGTTGAATGAGTCATATTTTTGGCCAGAAATGTGAGCAGACGTCAAGAGATTCGTAGACAGATGCAGAATTTGTCAGCATTCGAAGGGGAAGAGACAGAATGTAGGGTTTTATCAACCATTGCCCATACCTGAGAAGCCATGGGATGCAGTCAGCATGGATTTCATATTGGGGTTGCCAAGAACACAAAGAGGGTTTGAATCAATATTTGTGGTGGTGGATAGATTTTCCAAGATGGCACACTTCATTCCATGTCATAAAACTAGTGACACAACTCACATTGCGATTCTGTTTTTCAAGGAAGTCACTCGACTTCACGGCTTACCAAGGAGCATAGTTTCGGATCGAGACACTAAGTTCATAGGACACTTTTGCAGGACCTTATGGAAGAAGCTGGGAACTAACTTATCATTTAGTTTGGCTTATTATCCTCAGATGGATGGACATACATAAGTGGTGAACAGAAGTCTGGGAGACTTGCTGAGAAGCCTGGTGACAAAACACCACAGCCAGTGGGACAACATATTACCACAGGTGGAATTTTCTTATAACAACTCAGTTAACAGAAGCACGGGGCAGAGTCCATTTCAGATTGTTTATGGAATGCAACCGAGAGGAATTTCTGAATTGAGAGATTCAGAACAAACTGCGATTAGGAGTGCTAGTGCAGAAGATTTTGCAGAGGCAATGAAGGAACTTCACAGCCAGGTGAAGGAGCTATTACAACATTCAAACCAAGAATATAAGCGCAGAGCAGATCAACACAGGAGACAACTTCAATTTGAGGTTGGTGATTTGATTCTGGCACATCTGAGAAAGGAAAGGTTCCCGAGAGGAACATATAACAAATTGAAGATGAAGAAAATTAGACCATGTAAGGTCTTGAAGAAATTTGGGGCGAATGCTTACGAGATTGAATTACCCGATGGGATCGAAATTTCTCCGATATTCAATATCTCAGATTTTTACCCATATAAAGCTGAGGAAACAAGGATAGAAAATAAATAGCCAGAGGTCCAGTGGAAAAAACAGATTCCAGTTGCAGAAAAGCAACAGATGGAGTGCATACTGGACAAAAGGGTTGGCAAGAAGACCAGACGAAAGCAATACTTTGAATATTTGGTCAAGTGGAAGGGCCATCCAATTGAAGATGCCAGCTGGGAGAACGAAGTAGAGATCTAGAGGCGTGGACACATCTTACACGAGCCCATGGATAGGATCCCATGAAAATTTTCAAGCAAGGGAGTATGATGCAGGAGCATCTCAATGAGCCAGTGCGGAAATAAAAGATAGCTGGAAAGCGCCCAACGTAAAATTTTGAAAATGTCTTGAAACATTAATGAAGCCATCAAGTGGAGGCACACTTGTAAAATGTAAATGGACCTTGATCGATCCGCTCTCATCCTTAGTAGGTAGAAGACATTTATGATAGTTAATGCAAGTAGATAGAATTTAATTCTAGATTAGACAGTTTTCGAGCGAAAGAGGGAAATGGGATATAGACACCCTCATTGTGTATTGTAAGAGAGATTATGCCAATTGAGAGCATAGAGCATAGAAGAGAGGAGAATATAACATATAATGGAGAACATTACCAAGAGAAGAGCATACAGAGCTAGAACAAAGAAACTATGTTTGAAAAACACCCATGTACAAAGATTTGAGTTAATAGAAGAAGTCTTAATTTAGATTCATGGCGTTGTATTTGTTTCTTGTATGTGTATGCTGAATGGTATGTTCATGATTTTACTCTTTCTGTCATGCAACTGATTTTATGCTATGTATGAATGATTTCTTGTTGAATGTCTGAAATTTGAGAGAGAGAGAGTAAGGGAAATGAGTTTCAATTGTTTCTCTATCTGAGCAAGAGTTCCTGCAAGAAGTGCAGTTGAATTGTCCGCAAGGAGTGCGTTGACAAAGGGTTCAGAGGTTTGTCTTTGAAATCTCAGATAGGGTAGCTTTTTTTCTCATTCACCCAGAAATGCAGTCAGGCACATGAGCCGTGCAAGGAGTGCACAGGCCAAGTAAAGTCTCAGAGTTGCGAACCTGAGAAATTGTTGAAGGGCTACTACTACAGGGAGTGCGCAAAGTCGAAGGATTTAAATTCCTTGGAGTAGTTAAGGAATTTTCTGCAAGGAGTGCATGCAAGAGTCTTCTCCAAGACTCAGAGTTGGAGGAAGCCTAGAAGGGATAGAGTCTCCACAATTGTCGAAGGAAGCACAGGAAGTTTGTGCATTCGAGCAGTGAGAAGGCGTTGCAAGTTTGTGTTGCAGGTAGTTGAATACCATGGGAAAACCACTTGGTAAAAAGTTTCAGAAGTCCTTGTGAAGGAAAGAGACGGACGGTCGAAATTCTCTGTGGAGAATTTGCGAAGTCCCGTGAGCCATCAGATCTCACGGAGGAGCAGGGGAGTTATGGCGAGTTCTTTCGAGGGGTTCAAGCTTAGAAGGAGTAGAGCCATAGATTCAAGCCACATGAGCCATTGGATTTACCCGTGGATTTCTATTTCGGGGTTTCGTAGATTGAGGTCCCGTAATCTTTGCAACAAGACTCTCGAAATCACGAAGCGTGAAGTCCCGAGGGAAAAAGGATTGTGTGGGCCACAGAAGGCAGCAGAGTGGATAGGTGGCATGCTCTCGACAAGGAAGTCAATTTCTTTGACCATTTCGGGGTTTCGTAGGGTGGAGTCTCGAAACCTTCGCATCAGGATTCATGAAATCGAAAAGTCTGAAATCCTGATGGAATGAAGGGCTGTTGAAAGGTCAACCTTGCGAGCGCATCAGAGTTTCGGTAATTCAGGTTTCGGGAGTCGAGGGGATGAGTTGCTTGACATCGTAACTCCCGAAATCACGATAAGGAGAAAGGCGATATAGAGAGAGAAAAGGCCAAGCATCATAACTTCGGGTTTTGGGGGTCTGAGAGACAAGACGCTTGACCACAGGATTCACGGAATTGCGAAGTCCGATCTCCCGAAGCACGAAGGTAGATTCCACGAGGTTTGGTTGTGGGTGCAGATTTCCTGAAAGGGAAATAGAAGAGCTAATTGCTGAGAAGCTCTTCGGGCTAGTGGAAGAGGAAATATCATGTGTGCATAGACTTCTGACCCGCGGGTAGGGAGGACTCCATGCATCATCAAGCATGTGGGAAAGGCATCCTATCAGTTAGCTTTGCTGAGTCATTCTAAGCTCCATCATGTTTTTCATGTTTCTTTCTTAAAGAAGGTGATTGTAACTAAGTGCCAAATTCAAACCAACCTTCCTGAGTTGGACGAAGAAGGATCCATTTGGCTACAACCACAAACAATTTTGTACCAGTGTGAGCATTGACTGCATCATTGAACCATCAAGGAAGTGTTAGTCCTGTGGAAAGATACAACTCCAACAGATGCCACTTGGGAACCAGCTACCATTCTGCAGTAATTTCCCCATCTCAAGCCTTGAGGACAAAGTTGTTTTTAAGGGGGAGGACATATTAGGGACCTAACCCCTCACATAGGTAGAATAATATATTTCCATGTAATAAAGGTCAATATTAATAAGGCCTAGCAATAAGGAAGAAAAGTCCAATGTAAGAAGACCTAATAGAAGCTTCCTTTTCTAGAAGGATCTTCCTCTAGATGGTTCTTTTGATAGACATATTTAGTATAAATAGGAGTTGAGGGTATGAGAACTCTTGTCTTGGATATTGTTTTAATAGATCTCTTCTCTACTGGAGGTTTCCCCCTCGAAGAGGCAAGTGAACATTGCTCTCAGTAATCAAAGTGTTCTTTCTGGTATTATTCTGGCATCATTTTGATATTATTGTGGTGTTGTTTTGGTTATATTGTTTCTAATCCACCATTCCTAGCTATTTATTTATGTTCTGCATACTTTTATATCTAGAATATTACAAGATGATTCATTGATTCCAACTATTTTTATTTTCAAATCATGTTTCTCTTCACTTGACATTCACAAGATGGCCACTTGTTTCCTTTTCTTCAACACCATAATTTATTTCTTCTACCATGCATAGAATACCTATTGCTCATTAATCTCATACTAAGTGATTTCAATTTACTCACTCTATATTCAATGATAGTTTTCAATTCCAAAATGAGTATCATTTGATTTTGAATTGTAAACACACATTATCAAATAAAAAATAATGATGAGAAACTACAAAGTGAAACTCATAAAATATCGAAAAATCAAACTAGTTACTAACATGATCAACCATAAAATTCCCCACATACATGAAAATAATGATGAGCAAGTACAAAATGACCCTCATAAAGGGTCTACAAATCAATCTAGTTACACGTGATTAACTAGAAACTCATAATCAACGTGATCTAAGTGCATTATGTGACCTTTATAATTGATTATAATCAAGCTAAAAACCAAATGCCTTCTGTATGAGATACCCTTTCCACATAAAACAAATGAATGTAATGGTCAGAATAAAACAAATGAATATAAAGATTAGAATAGATGTAATACAAAGATCCGAATCAATTTGTCCATATCATGACAAGTTTTATAAAAAAATCCATTAACATTATAAAAAAACTTAGGTGGATTATTATCATCCATGATAGATAATAAAACAACATAAATACATCTACTTCATTCTTGTCTAAGTGCTCACATCCATAAACATAGCATCATGTGCACACATGTACTTCTTATGTGTGTCCATGTGTATGACATCACTACGACACTCATATCTAACATGGTTTAAAGGAGCAAAATGATAATTTTGACTTGAGACACTCCCCCAACAAATCAATGTGAAAACATTATATATAATTCAAATTGTAGTATTTTAAAAAAAAAAATCAACAAAAATATTAAAACTATATAAATAGGATATTTAAAATTATATAAATATTTTATCATCACAAAATTAATAAAATATGTTTAATTTTTTTTTATAAAATTTTAAAATTTCTTTATCATCAAAAAATATTTCCTCTCCACCCACACACATAAAGAAATAACTACTATATACATATGACATCTAGATAAAGTTCCAGAACAAAATATTGTGTTGTTTTACACTGTAAAATTTTACAGGAAAATGTTATGTATCATCAACTTAACTCATGCAAAAGTTCATGAATTTGACTATTTTAATGGCAATTAAAATGTTATGTATCATCTATTTAATTTATAAATAAAATTTATAAATTTGACTATTTTATTGGGAATTAAAATAGCTAAAAGCTTCAAATAAGATATTTAAATATAAGTAAAATTTCATAGGAAAGAGTATAGGCATAAAATTAAGTTTTCCATCTTTTTACATTTTACAAAAAGCTATCAAATGTCACAATTAGAAATTTAGAAACATATATCAAAAGACACAATTAGAATTATTTCCTCCTAAGCCTCCAAAGAAGATATATTTACCAATTGGATTGATTGGATTTTTAAGGATAGGTGAGACATTATAACAATGTTGTCTACTTCGAGCCTTCCTTGCACTAATATTAAGTGGCACTCCATGATCACTGGTGATTTTTATGTCCCTTATATGTGTACTATGACCGAACCCTTAAGAGGGTAAGTGTCCACTCCACATTTTTGTTCCATTGAATCGTGATCCCGACGGTCCAGAGTTAAAATAAACTTTGCCTCCAAAATCCACGCTAACGACATTTGAATGAAGGTTATTAAACAATGAACCATGACACCAACCTAAACGTCTATTTTTTACATACAAATACCATATTATGTCATTACTCGTTGGTGTCTCCTGTATATACATATAATAAAATTTGGAAAATCATGTCTCCTTACAAAATCAAGATATAAAAAAAAAAGATATAAAAATAGAGATTTTTCTCTAACAGTGAGAGAGTAAACTCACTTTGATAAACTTTATAATGACGTTTTTTCCCCCCATTATATGTAGACACTGGTGTTAATGGTAAACCTTGAGGTACTGAGTGAAGCCTACAGTCAAAAAATGAACTTAAATCTTCATCCAACAAAGGAAATAGTTGTGGAGGAACACAACAACACTTTTATTAAATGATACACAACATATTAGATCTACAATAAAATTTTC
>SNQJ01S0175168.1:65946-85778 GCA_010110895.2 Picea sitchensis | reverse complement strand
GACAAAATATGTTGTACATGCTCATCATATAAAACTAAATCAATCTCTTCTAACAATGGAACAATTAAAGAAGACAACTTATGCAAGCAACACACCTATAGTTGTGCCAATTAAAGCAGTTGATCTTAAGCAAGAACATGAGATGGTTGTAGCATGGGAGTTCAATCATACTTTGCTTCGAGATAAGTTAATGTCGTGCAAGCAAATAAAACATATTGGTTCATTTGTAGTCATATTTCTGATGTTATCGTTGCTAATGTTGTCTACATGGATGGTAGTGGATTCAGGAAGATGTGAACGCGTTCAAATGGCTAACAATATGATTTCAATTGTCATGGTGATTATGCAATTGATTATGATGCGACAAGTGGAAAAGAAAGATTTTATAGACAAAGGACAAGTGGGGAGGCCTATCCCTCACTTGATGACTGGTTAATACCCTTTTGGAGGACCAAAAGGTCTTAGTGGGGAGGTGTGATCCAAATGGATCCAGGAAGGCCTAAAAATAAAAGTTATTGGAATCATATGAAACCAACACCATTGCATCGGGCTCATTGTGCCGATTCCGGCCATATATTGTTTTTTTCTGAAAATGGACACCGTATGCGAAAGTTATCGCGTTCTGATCGATTTCCCAGACAAGAAAAAAAAAAAGTCAAAAAGTCAAAGTCAACAGTCAATAGGCCGTACTGCTGATGTCAGCAGTATGTCAACATGATGTGGAAGGTGACATCAACATGATGTTAGTAGGGACACACGAAAACACCAGGGCCTGCCATGTGGGAGCCATTTTTGGTGTYTTCAGGGCTGAGTTGGACCTATAAAAATTTGACATGTGGCATTGTACGTAAGTGACACGTGGTTGTACGGATGATGACATGGTGAAAGGTGGCAAGCTCTAGGCATGACACATGGATGTACGTATGTGACATGGCACTAGTGGCAGCATGACATGACATGTGGTAGGTATGACAAAGACATGGCAGGATGATAGGTTTACACGTGGCGTACAGGTTGACTGTGCAGCTGTCTGGGAAGATGATTGGACAGGGTGACTGGATTGTACGGGTCAATCCAGAGGTGACACGTGGCCTAATCACAGGGAACCACATGGCACCCTGGATTTGGCCAATGTTGGCTAGCTCAAAAATTTGTTTGCAACTCCACGGGAATCAAACACCCAACCTCCACATAGCCAAAGTCTTCGGAACAATCGGCGGACCGACCGATCTATATGTGGTTCTTAACCACCACACGACAAAAAATGCTTTGTTGTGATATGCGCTGAGGGTTTGGGGATAAGACTTGGTCGGTGGGGGGCTATCTCGACCGACCAAGAGCTAGACCAAGAGCCAATTCGGGGGGCACTCAGGTGTTACACTAGCTCGAGGCCACATGGCTTAGCATGCGACCATGAGTGAAGGTCGGGCCAGAGGACTAGGGTGCCAACATTAGCACATGGCCACATGGGCGGTCCCATGTGAACATGATCTCGGGGAAAAGGGGCGAGAGCATATTATTTTCCATTTGTGGGTTTTTAAACCATATTGTATGATTTTTTGGGTTATTTAATCTAAGTTTTGGTGATTTTTGCCCAAAATTGAGGATCTAGAGCCTTTTTTGAGGCCAGATCTTGGGGGAAGTTGGGAGATGACCCCCAACTACAAATATATAAAAACTAGAGGTTTTTGACAACATGAGGAGGTTCAGAAACAACAAAATGTTGAAGATTTTGGAAGCTTATGCCATTTTTATGTAGGGAAGCCATTGAGGAAGTGAACTTTGGAGGCCATTTCTGGGTGCTATGCTCAACCTTTTTCAATGTCGTCAGTTGTGTTGGATTATTAAGGTTGATAAAAACACATCCATACCAGTTTGTAATCCAATTGAGATACTTCTTATGTAATTTTGCAGCATTGAATATTAATAAGAAAGCCTCCCCCATTGAGACAAAGGCCCGGAGACATAAGCAACCTTGCCAAACTCCATTAACAATATTGGAATTATGGTTTTCTATTCTTAATGTTTAGTTTTTGTTTTGTATTCTTTATGATGGCTGAAACATTCTTTCATTAAAATCTCCTTCCTCATTTAAGTTTTTGAATGGTAATTTAACACATTCTTAAAACTCAAACATGTCTTTAAAAGATCATTTTCAGATCACACTCTAGCTTTCATAAAACCTATGAAAGGACCAAGTGTTCATTCTTTTGGGATGGAATGAAAACAAATATCCAAGAATTCGTAGCATCCCATGACACTTTCCAAAGAAACAAGGGAGAGATAATGAATATACCAGGGGCATTGCAACCATTACCAATCCCAACACATATTTGGATGGAAATTTCAATAGATTTTATCGTGGGACTCCCAAAAGTAGGCAATAAATTAGTCATCATGGTGGTTGTTGACCATCTTTCAAAAGCTGCTCATTTTTTTTCCCTAGCTCATCCTTTCACTCCTTCCTTAATGGCCCATGCCTTCATGGATCAGATCTTTAAGCTACATGGTATGCCCACTTCCATTGTCTTAGATTGGGACTCCACATTCACCAACAAATTTCATAAGGAACTTTTTAAACTTCAACGTACACAACTGAATATGAGCACTTCATATCATCCTCAAACTCATGGTCAAACACAAGTGGTCAACAAGTGTCTAAAAATGTATTTGAGATGTTTTTCTTCCTAAAATCCGCACCAATGGGCGCAATGGATTCCCCTTACTGAATGTTTGTACAACACCACCATGGAGCTACCAAAATGAGACCATAATTTGTTTTTTATGGCCAGAAACCACTATTAGTGGCATCCTATGTACTATAGATCTCCAAGGTTCATGCAATGGATAAAATGCTTCACACCAGAGAATATGTTATCCATATCCTCAAGGAAAAAATGTTTATGGTGTGAAATCGAATGAAACAACAAGTTGATCAACATAGATATGAATGTAATTTTAATGAAGGGGATACCGTGTTTCTTCACCTACAACCTTATAAACAAACACCACTCAAAGATAAAGTTCCCTAGAAGCTAGCTCTAAATTTATATGGTCCCTATCAAATCATACAATGCATTTGTTAGGTTTCATACAAGCTAGCTCTCCCAAACCACGCCAAGATTCATCTAGTATTTCATGTGTCATGTTTGAAGAAAGTTGTGGGATCAAATTGTAAAGTGCAGACCGACCTGCTAGAACATGATGAAGAAGGTTCCATTTGGCTCCAACCAGAAGTAGTATTGGAAACCAGAGAGCACCAGTTGCGCCATCACACAATCAAGGAAGTATTGATCTAGTGGAAATATATACAACTAGTATATGCCACATGGGAATCAATAGAAATTCTACAATAATTTCCTCCTTTTCAGCCTTGAGAAAAACACTTCTTTCGAAGGGGGAGGGCATGTTAGGGTCCTACCCTCACCCCCTTACTTACATACTTTAATAATATATGAGGCCACCCTCCTTGAATAAGGCCCATTCAATAGTTATTTAATAGTCACTCATTGTAATAAAGAGTCCTCTTTAATGATAATACCCAAATTAGTTGGTCAATCCTCATTATAAGGGGCCCATAGGTACTTAAGATTTTCTATGGATAACTATATATTGAGTAGAAGGTTATGTATTGTTTGGTCAAGAATCGTTATTGTACTTGGAGCATTTCTCTTGGAGCTTGCCCCCTTGAAGAGGCAAGTGAACATATCTCTCTATTCTTATCTCTCTTTTCTTGTGTTCTAGGGTTTTGCACTACATCTCATGCGATTTCTCTAATTTTTTGGATTAAGTACATTACACCAAGTGATAAATAAATATTAATTTTGCAATAAGTAGGAGGTGTCTATTAGTTGATCTAAATAATGTAGACATTTTTGAAAGTCATTAATAACATAGTTTCCAAAGTTTGGTGAAAACTCTAAAATATGTGTCCATGGAAAAGTTCAACCTTACAAATAGAGTTGCTATAAATCATGACTTAGTTTATCAAAACTAGCTTGACTCTTTTTCAAGCACATCGATTAAGATCCTCGAAATGATCGATCATATTCTATTCTCATTTATGTAAGAAATTTTCATTATTGATCCTTATAATTAAAGTAACATCCTTATTTACTAAGCCGTATAACCTCATTTCGTGAAGTATAAGCACACAAGGGAGGATGAAAGTTGTTCAGTTATATTAGTCTAGCAATGTACTTGAGCTGTATATTGATATGGAATTTAGAGGTTTATCTAATCATATTGCAATTTTCTTGTTCTCACATTGATAGTACATTCTTCAAGTTGACAAGGGATTTGTAGGTCAAGGTATTAGTGGCTTCATGGGGTTGGATGTTCCTTCTCCAATGGGACATATCTGGTATGTTAAATAATTGATTTGATAAGATCCAATTGAATGTAAAATTTATCGTGCAATACACATGAAATACTTTTTTTCTTTTTATAGTGATTATGTGTTTACTAATGAACACTTGTGATCTACTATAAGAATCTTGGAGATCTTTTCATGGGCATCTACCACATTGCGCTTGACTTTGAAAACAAGAGAGTTGGGTTTGATAAAGAAACATAAGATAATGATCCCAATTTCTTAAGCTTAGGTTGTTTCATAATGGGTTTATAGCTTAAGAAAACATTTGGTGCCAAACAATAAATAAATATTAAGCTTGTAATAATTAGAAATATGAAAATTGTAAAAGAGATGCTTCTATGTAAATTCCATAATATGAAAATTGTAAAAGAGATGTTTATATGTAAATTCCATAATCATTTTTCAATGTTGTCATACTTTTGTTTAGGTACATCGCTTATGTACATTTCATAATCATATTTCAATGGTGTCATGTACTTTAACTTATATATACCTTCCTATGTTGTTAATGACATTATTTCAGTGCCTTGGAACACTTGGTTTATGGTGCTTCCCAAGCTTAGTATACTAATAATTGCACTTGTTTAATCTAAGTTTCATACCATAAACCATGGAATGTATTCTTATACCACAAAATGACTCTCTTTTTTGAAGAAACTTAGCTTATATTAACAAACGACATTGTACAAAAACAATGTATAATTAATTGCTTCCACATAAAGAATAATATAAAATCTTACATATTAGAGTTTGTTTCCATGACATCCTTTAACATGTCTCAAAAGGAGAGAGTATTTAACTCTAAATAGTGCATTCAACTCATCAATAAGCCTTTCTCTAAAGGAAATGATAGAGAATGAAGAAGCATTAAAAACAATGTCATAATGAAACTTCCAAAAATTAAACAAAGTTGCAACATGGATATAATGCCAAGCTTCACTAAAATGAAATGTCTCAATAGAGTCAACATGACTTAAAAGAGAAGCTTCTCAATATATCTTACAAAATAAAATTTGATGCCGAGTATTCCAAACAAAGGCACAATGTTCTCAAACATATTTGCACCTCCAAAATATGTGCCCAATAGTCTCTACACTTTTGCACCATGGACAAGATTTGTCTATGAGAGCCATCTTTGAAAATCATTCCATAGAAGGAGGGCCCTAGCAAATGAAAACTAGGTAAACACTCTCATTATGAAGGAGAGATTAAAAGACCATACTATGCATAGAAGGTTTATCCATTTATCTTTAGCATCAACAAGGTTTCAACCTTTTAGGAAGGTACATGTCAATATGAGCAATGGTAAACCTCTCCTAAGACCATCCCGATGCCATGTAAGAGTTGAAACCAAATTCATCCATTCTTCCTAAAATCTTTAAAACATAGGAGGACCACCAAACTTGAACTCACTCGAAGTAGTAATAACATAACTAAGTGAGAGAAATCCCTTGATTTTAAATATATGTTTTCCTTCGATGATTATGCATATGATCAACATTTTCCAAGATTCCTCACCAACAAATTATCTCATTATCCATTTCTTTGATATGACGACTCCTTGTAATGTGATGTCAGTGAAACCAAGGCCTTCCCACTATTTGGGAAAGGCACAAATGCTCCATGGAACCATAGAAAAATCATAGTACCTCCAAATTTCAACCATAAAAAACCTCTAAGCAATTTTTTAGATGATCGAATTTGAAATTAGAAGGGAACTAGCAAGAGACATAATAATTGTGGCTCCTTTGAAAGAGGATTTTGTTGATACTTTCAATTTTACTAACAGAATGCAGAGCCTTGAGTAGCCAATGATTAATTTTGTTGAAGTTTATGTAGGCACAAATCCCACATAGTAGAAATGGAGATATTTACCTAGAAAGGAACTTCCAAGTATCTAACTATATCCCCACCTCTCATGTGTTGCCAAGGATGATTCAATCAACCATGTTTCTCCTCCACTCCAATCAACTAATGATTAGATTTCAAGTCATTTACCATTGCTATTGTGGCAACACAATGTGTATTTAAGCATTTTAAAGCACCTTCAACAAAAACCTATGAGAGGGAAATAAAAAGAAGATAATCATATGCAAAAATATTATTGAGCAGCTCACCACCTCCTAGAAGAGTAATACTATGTATTTGACCTTGAGATCTAGCAACATCTAGAAGATAACCGAGTGCATTAGTAGTAATGAGATAAATGAAAGGGAAAGGGGGAAGCCTTGCCTTAGATATAATTTGTCCTATGTAATTTTACCAAAGAAGATGCCATTCACAATGACATAAGTCGATGCATTACCAAAAAAGATTTTCACCGTAGAAAAAAACCGTGCTCCAAAAACCAGCAATGATATGCTATCCACGATGAACAAAGCATTTACCTAGTGATAAGTATTATCAAAGTAATATTTAGAAGCAACACTTTTTCTCTTGATTCCTTGTGCCATTGAACACTTTTCTAAACTATGAACATCATTTCAAGGATGATCCTACCTTAAACAAATCATTTGCATTTAGGTTTGACAATGTGAGTGGCAACACGCTTCATCTTTAAAACTAGAAATTTAACTAAAATATTTAAATTTGAGAATCAACACATTTCATCTTTAAAACTAGAAATTTAACTAATATTTTATAATACCCATTAAGAAATGAAATATATATGGTACCTTGAGGTAATAATGTCTTTAAGAATAAGATTTACACACCTTGGAAATTCATTGACTTTGCATGTGTGGAAACCTTGCAATCCAAACATATACCCATATGGGCCCACAAAATATCCATATGCGAGTTGAAGATTGTTGAAGCTTGAAGTTAGTTATTCAGTAACTCCTCAGTTCTATATAAAATCCCCACCATCCTCTCACGAGTTACAAGGAAGCTTGAAGTTAGTTATCCAGTAACTCCTCCGTTGGATATAAAATCCCCACCACCCTCTCACGAGTTACAAACCCCCTTCTCTCTGAAACTTCACATCAACTGTGTTGATAGTTATCACGGTATGGTTTCTCCTCCGATGCCTTGCCCATTTTATTTCCTCGTTAATGAAAAATATAGCAAATTTTCGATACTATGTTTGACTGTGCATGGTTTGCAGGAGATCAGTTTTGGCTATGCATGATTTGCAGGAGATTCAGTTTTCATGGGCGGCACGGGTGCTATCGTTTCTCTAATTGTAATTGTCTCCCTGCTTTCGATTCAGTCATTTGTTTATGCTGATGGCGATGATGGGTTGGCCAGAATTGCGTTGAAGAAGAGGAGACGGGATGAGATGAGTATAGGGGCAAATGCGTATGACATGCTTCAAAAGCGTGGGCGTGGGCTTCAAGATGACGCTGACGCTGCTGATTTTGTAGTGCCTTTGCAGAATTATGTGAATGCCCAATACTTTGGAGACATCGGCATTGGTACCCCTCCTCAGACTTTTACTGTTGTATTTGACACTGGCAGTTCCAATCTTTGGGTGCCTTCATCCAATTGCCGCTGGGTAAGTTCACTCCTCCATATATTTGTATTTGAGTAATCAATACTCAAATTTTCTCTCTTCTTCTAATGGATAGGTTAAAGTTTCACTTTCTTATAATAAATAATGTTGCATGTTTCTTTATCATTTACATAAAAGAATAATAATTTTTCCTCTCTTCTCCTAATGGATAGGTTAAAGTTTCACTTTCTTATAATAACATGTTTAGGTTAAAGTTTCACTTTCTTATAATAAATAATGTTGCATGTTTATTTCTTGATCTTTTACATAAAAGAATAATGATGATTCTTTTAAAAAACTAATGTTATACATTCAAGAATAATAATGATTCTTTAAAATATTAATGTTATACTAATGAGTAATCATTTACTCAATTTTTCCCTTCTCCTAATGGGTAGGTTAAAGTTTTACTTTCTTATAATAAATAATGTTGAACGTTTTTTCATCATTTATATAAAAAAAATGACGATTCTTAAAAAAAAAAAAAAAACTAATGTTATACTGAATTATTTTTTTACAGTTTTCATTTTGTTTTCATCCAAAGTATAATGCACGCAAATCAAGCACATATAAAAAGAATGGTAATATCTTTCTCCCCTTTTGTCTCCAATTCATTAGATACAACACATATAAATTCCACATTATTTTCATTTTTAAGTTTATGGAAAATGATTTTTTATTCAAATACAAAGAAAGTACATCATACCTTGTGAAAGCCATACTACACTTTTTTTGGAACCTAACTTACATCTTTCACGTTAGGTGCCAAATATATTTTGGATGCATAGTTTGCCTAAGAAAAAATGCATTGTTTCTAATTTCTTGAGTCACATCATCTTGAATTTGAGCTTTATCCTTTTTAGTTGTTGACCCTATTATATCTTTGTAGTTGTTGACCCTATTATTGGATAAGGTTTCTTTGTTGGCCACAAGCCCCTCACCCTCAATTTCTCAAGGTTTTCAAGAAGTACTGAAAGTGGAACCCAAAATAAATGTATTATGTAAGTTTATGAGAAATTTATACATGTTTTCCATCTCCTTTGTTGCTCCCAAACTTGGTTTCTTCAAACTCTAAGAATCAAAAGTTAATGTGGATTGGATTCATAATACATGTTTTCTCTATTCTCACACACTACTACCAAGGCATCCCCTCTCCTCCCACTCTTCTCACTTTTGGGAGGGAATTATTTGCAATGAAGTCAGTGAAGATCTCATAACCCTTCTCTAGGTTTTTAGGCTTGTCTCTTGACTCTCCTATCTGGTGGTTGATGACTCCATTAGTTTTGTTCCATAGCTAGGGTAAAATAATTGGAATCCCATTTTGTTTTTCCTTTTTATGTTCTCTTTTGGCAAGAGAACCACATTACTCGACCCATAATATCCTTGCATCACCATACCTAGGTTTGAGGATGCCTTTGAGTAGGTATTATGGTGCATGCACCTATACTTGTGTATAGTTTCATCCACTAATGATGGGATACATTACCTCCTTCATCAACTACATCATCTTTATAGCCTATGATACTTTGGTATTTGAGCCCTTCCTAGGTTGTATCATTCTTATATACAGAGTTTAGGGTTAACTCAATTTATTAGGTCATGACCCTAACTAACATGCAATATTTTCAAGACTCTCCAACAACTAATTCTAGAGTATGAATTTTATCTTCACTCAGTGATTTAGTCATGTGCTTGAACATTCTACATTACATGGCATTTAATAGTATCCTAGCACTCATGACATGTGCTTGAACATTCTACATTACATGATAAAGCCATGTTTCACATTTTAGGTAGTAGGACCACATTCAATAGAGACATTTTGATTCTATTCTATGTTTCTTAGACACTAATACTAGTATCCCAACACTCATGACATGTGCTTGAACATTCTACATTACATGGAAATGCCATGTTTCACATTTTAGGTAGTAGGACCACATTCAATAGAGACATTTTGGTTCTATTCTATGTTTCTTAGACACTAATAATAGTATCCTAGCACTCATGATAATGCCATGTTTCACATTTTAGGTAGTAGGACCACATTCAATAGAAACATTTTGATTCTATTCTATGTTTCTTAGACACTAATAATAGTATCCTAGCACTCATGACATGTGCTTGAACATTCTACATTACATGGAAATGCCATGTTTCACATTTTATGTAGTAGGACCACATTCAATAGAAACATTTTGGTTCTATTCTATGTTTCTTAGACACTAATAATAGTATCCTAGCACTCATGATTGTACATTTTCTGAATGCGCCTATGGTACTTTGGTATTTGAGTAGCCCTTCCTAGGTTTTATCATTCTTATAGATAGAGTTAAGGGTTAAGTCAACTTTTTTAGGTCATGACCCTAGATAGCATTCCATATTTGGTATGAGACACTCTGTGCAAGGACCATGCAAGGAATCACCCACCCTACCCCCTGGGTTTTAACCTTGTGACATAACTCAAGCATCAGGCCAAACTTCAATCTTTATAGATTGTGTGCTTAGAGAAGAAAGTTTAAACCATGCTCAATCATATATATCTTTTTCTACCACTCAAATTAGGGAAAGTCCTACATTTTCCTTCAGAATTTCTTGACTTCACTCAATAAATTTAATCATATTCGTGAAAATTCTATATGGCAATGCCATATTTCACATTTTAGGTAGTATGCCCACGTTCAATAGAGACATTTTGACTCTATCCTATGTTCCTTAGACACTAATATCAGTACCCTAGCACTCATGGATATTCTAATTTGTCTAAAAAAATATGAATATTCTAATATGTATATAATTCCAAATGTTGGCATTTCATAGAACAAAAAAGACAAGGATGATGACACTCATTTTAGTAGTGACAATTTCAGAACATGTGCATTTATCTTGTAGGTCCATACTTTTAAAAGGTCCATACTTTTAAAATCTTGAAAGTCTCTATTTGGCATGTCCATGAAAGCATGTTCCTCTTTATGGCATTCTAGAATGAATCTTATCCTTACCATGTTCGTATTCTCTAATATTATGCCCAATCTGTCTTTTCTTTTTAACAATTCATCTCTATGCACATTTTAGTAGTGATAATTTCACAACATGTGCATTTAAGTTGTAGGTCCATGCTTTTAAAATCTTGAAATTCTCTATTTGGCATGTCCATGAAATAATTCCCCTCTTTATGACATTCTAGAATGAATATTGTCCTTACCATGTTCGTATTCTCTAATATTATTCCCATTTTGTCTCTTCTTTTTAGCAATTCATCTCTATGTTATAACAATTAGAGGACTACTATTTTAGTGGATAGGTTCAATATGGATACTTAATATTAGTACCCTAGCACTCATGAATATTCCAATATGTATAAAAAAATATTAACTCCAAAATGTCACACATTTTAGTAGTGACATTTTCACAACATGTGCATTTATGTCGTAGGTTCGTTCTTTTAAAATCTTGAAAGTCTCTATTTGGCATGTCCATGATTGTAGTTTGTCTCATTCTAGGAAAATCATGCCCATCTTTATGGCATTCTATGAGTCTTAGCCTTCCCATGTTCACATTATCTAATATTATGCCCATTCAATCTCTTCTTTTTGGTAATTCATCTCTATGTTATAACAATAGAGGACTACTATTTTAGTGGTTATGGCTATAATACCCGTTGGAATGATTTTGGATTTATCACCATATTCACTTTTATTTTCTTTTCCATAGTTCCTCATTTAATTTTATGTCTCCATTTAAATGTATGTAAAAAAGTATTTAATTAAGTGCCAAGAAATATCACAAAATATTACCATGACTAGAAATCCCACTCTCAACATACACGTAAACAATGACAATAATATATGTGTCTGGATGATAATAATTTATGTCTTCCTCCCATTCTCACCATGGATTTCCTCCTCTCTTCTTCTAGTTTTTCTTCAAGAATCTCTTTCTCCCATTCATCATCTTCCCTCTAGACATACCTTTTTAGACATCTCTCTCTATTGGGCCAACTCTTTCTGTGTGAGTTGCACCAACCACCATCTTGCTTGCTATTGCTACTTTTTCCTTCACCAGATATGCTTGCTTCTTCTGCTTTCATCAGGTCTATTAACAAATTCTTCCTTTACAAAGTCTACTCACTACATTTGGATTTACCAAGTCCCAAAATTTGAATTTCCCAAGAATGAACTTGTACAACATGCCACATATCCAATTTTACAAATATGATTTTGAAATTGTTATCTGAGGTAATTTTATATGTAGGAGCATTTAGGAACCCTAATTTCCAGGGCATATTTTTAGAGGAGCATTTAGGAACCATAACTTCCACATGGAATATATTAGAAAGTATAGTGAACCAATATTTTCAATTTGTACCATATGTACACCAAGATCTGTCCACAATCTTTGCACAATTTCAAGGTATAAAACATCTTACATCCTAGAAAATAAGTAATAGAAAAAGTGAAAGTCCTTTTTGAAATTGATAGTATAGAAAACCAACATCTAAAATATGTACCACATGTACATCGAGATCTCTCCCTTGTCTCTTCCAAATTTCTAGGTCTGAAACGTCTTAGAAAAAGAGTATCGCAAAAATTTCAAGATGACCTGAAATTGATTTCACAATTCAATATTTGCTAATCCATTTTTCACACACACACACACACACACACACGTGTGCACACTTTTCCTCAACGATTTTTGATTTTTTTTTTTTTTTTTTTTATATTTTTTCCCATTGGAACATATCTCAAATACCATGGGAAAATACCCCAAACCCATAGGTTTTAAGCCCCCAACTTCACTTTTTATTTTTTCAATTGCACCTATTTTTTAATATACTTATCAACTTATATATATATTAGAAATGTTGTGTGTAATTGTAATTCCATAAAATGACATCAATGGCATCATTAATCCTTTGACATCAATGACAATAATTCCAACAATCTCCCCGTTTGTCATTGATGGCAATCCTGTAATGAAATACATAGTCCACCATGCATAGATTTTTTTTTCCTTGTTTACAACTCTACCCCTATCTGTAACTCTTCCTTGAATATAGACAATTATCCCCCTTTCTGCAAATCTCCCCCTTTGACATCAATGGAAAAGGGATTCTCCCCCTAAATTTGTGCTTCTCCTTAAACCCTCAGTCAAAATTCCATTTAACTTTCATGTTGGGTTGATCCTTGGTCTACCATTTCCAAGGAAATCATCATAAGTAAGAGGAACATTGCATGAATGTACAACTAATGACATATAATGATATGAAGTCCTCAAACATTTATTCAAATGATTCCATGACCATCGATTATTCCAACCCCAATCTATCCTAGTGGTCAACATTTGTCCACAATTATGTCTTTCACATCTCTTCTTCAAAGATTTGAAAGAATAGTTGTCATTCCTTCGATTTTTATGGTGAGGATGATGATAGGGAACACATTTTTGTGTTTGTTGACCAGAGGTAATATGACTAGGGCCATGTTCACTTACAAGAATAGAACGACCCGACATATCGGTAAGATTGTTATCTGTATGCTCAAATATTTCCATGCAAGGAACATGAATGTCATCAATATATTTGGCACAATAAATAGTAGGTTACTCTTCTGGAAAACCAGTTTGAAATCCACCTGCAACAAATAAAACTCCCTTGGTTGTAGAAAGAGGGAGGCAACAATAACATCATATCTAATACTAGTCTTAATGAATGGAGACCTTTGACAATTGATGATATAATCTAATATTTCAATACTCTTTTCAAGCTTCAAGATTTTAGTCAACTTAATAGTTGTTTCCTCTAGTTCCATTCTTGAGGAAACAATTTTGTATTCTAGCTCTTCACAATTTTCTTCCTTTTTCTTCAGTTGGATTCTCACCACTTCTTTCATTCTTTTTGCCTCTTTTAGTTGAATCTTTAGGATGATAATAGTATTCTTATTTTCTTAAAATCTTTGTGACATTTTTTCTTTTGCATCACAATACTCTTCTTCATATTTCTGCAACTTCTCCTTTTGTTTCAATTTTTTTTCTTAAGATTATTTATTTTTCTAAAGGCACAAATGGGTTTTTCTTCAAGATCTACTTCTTCATATGTTTTGACATTTTGTTCCTCTTCTGAATTCATCATTTATTTTCCTTTGTATTGATTTTTGGAAGTATCAGTTTTTATTGCCATGTGTTCTCGTGATATCTTCCTTCTAGTGGTTAGACTATTTCTAAAGGAACTCGCTCTGATACCAATTGTTGAGCACACACATACTGAGAGGGGGGTGAATCAATATAAGACATTTTTTTGTTTTTTCAAACATTCATCAACCATAATAAAACAATCACATATGAGATCTATACATTGTAGAACATGGAACATAAGATTCACATGGAAACCCTTGAGAAAACCACACAAATTCTCTTTATAATTCTTTGTAGACACCAATATATTGTTACAAATATTTGTATAGACCAATCTATTCTTACAAATATTTGTATATTGCAGTTGGAGCTTCCTTTTTTTATACCTAGTTCTTGTAGATAAACATGCTTGTGACTTTGTAGGATTTTTAGAGGCATTCCTTCTCATTTTTGAGATTGTCGATTTCTTTTTCGCAGTATTTCTTTGTTTAAATCCTTGTTCTTCCAATCTTAATGAATTAAACAATTCATTCCAAGACATTCAAACCTGATGAATATAAACCCTTTTGGACATATTCGTTAAACTCAACAAATAAAAGGGTAAACACTAAATATTATCACTATTTAAATGCATTATTAATCGTTTGTGATAATAGTGAATAGTTGAAAACCTTCCCTCACAAGTAATGTACCTTCGAATTATGGCCAAAGAAGTTTTCCATACTTCTTTCAACCATTTCTGTGGAATACCCTGGCTCCAATCTGGGTCATGGTGCTTTGGAAGTAGAAAATGATTGACTAGATCAACATGTAGCTTATCCTTCTTCCACCATCTCTCTCCATACACGAACACTCTACATGCAACTGCAATGAAATGTTAAGTAACATGAATCAATAGGTTTCCCAGTACTATTTTGTAACCATCAAAATTTAGAGAAAAAATCATGGAAATGTCTTCGTGATACCCATGGAATGTAAAAAATAACTCATACCACCCAACGGTCTTGAATTTACGCAAGATTTTAGGGAAGGATTCGAGCAATTCTACCCCTTCTGGTTCCAATCGATTGATTTGTCTACCCTTTTTAGGAGCCATTACTTGTAACTGCTAGGATTCGAGCAATTCTACCCCCTCTGGTTCCAATTGATTGATTTGTCTACCCTTTTTAGGAGCCATTACTTGTAACTGCTAGGGTTTCAAATCGATAATAGATTTGGAGTCTACTGGATAAAAGAACAATTGGAAGAAGTTTCTCTATATGCACTATTAGGCACTTAACTTTGTAATGGGTTTTTATAAAGTTGTAAAGTGGTTCTTTTATTAAAGTGACTTTTTAATGAAGTGTACCTTCTAATATTAAAGTGACTTTATTAGTGCACTTATGTAATAAAGTGAAATGTACTTTAATGTACTTTAATATTTTTTGCATACACGAAGAGGGTACAACAACTTGTTCTAGGTACATTTTACGAGGTGTTATTTTTAGCAAATCCATATAGCTATACAGATTGTGGCATGGAAATCGACGTAGATTTTGGTGGGACATATTTTTTGCCGTAAGTGGTTTTTTTCTTGGATGGAAAAGTGTTATTGCTGCTGTTATGCACTTTCCTGAAGTTGAATAATAGAATATATCTCTCTCTCATTGGGTTTCCCCACATTGGGGTTTTCCCTGGCATTTGCCCAAAATTTTGAGTTATTCATGGGTGATTGAATGTTGTTCATTGTGTTTATTTCCATTGCATAATTACTTAGCAATGTGTATTTTTGCTTATGGAAATTTTTGAATGTGGGTTTTAGACATATCAGAGTTCATGCAAGACAATTATATCTAGGTTGCTATGTGTATGAAAAAATATTAGCTTGTTGAATTTGTCATTAAAATTTACATGGTATGAGAGCTTGGGCTCTAATTGACAGTGGGTAGTGAGATTTTTGGGCAAAATTGAAGGGGGAAAATTTGTGATTGTTTTCCTTGAGCTGTGACATGGAATATGGTTGCATGTATTAGATTTGAGGATTGGTTGGATGACATTTCAAACTATTTGCAGTGGAAGGTCTGGATGCCAGTTGTTCTCAAGGAGAACAAGATTTGGAACTATGTCAGTTCTGTTGTTGTGGCTCCCACAACAGATCTTGTTGCTTTGGATTTGCATGAGGTCAAGGAGGCCAAAGTTATTCTGTATGGGGTGAAGGATCACCTTATCCCACACTTGGCTGAGAAGAAGACAACCTAAGAGATGTGGGATGCACTTAAGAACTTATTTGAGGCGAAGAATGAAAATCAGAAGATGACTTTGAAGACTAAGCTGCATGATACCAAGATGGGTAAGGAGGAGAGTGTTTCTTCTTATCTTACCTGGGTAGCTCAAGTGAAAGATGAGTTGTTTTTTGTTGGAGAGGTCATATCGGATTCAGAGTTGGTGAAAGTATGACATGGAATTTTCTTTGGTTACCCTAGTTTCCAGTGTCGGTAGCAGAGGATTTGGGGGTGATATCAGATGGATTGTGTATAGTGGAGCCTCTTGCCACATGACAAGAATGTGGCGAATATTCCTAATCATCATAGAGACAGGTCTTGACCAACAAGTGGTAAATGAAGGTGGTATTGTGCGAGCTGTATGTGGAGTTGGGAGGGTTAGATTCCAACTCGATTATGGAGGATTCTTGGAGCTTGATGGAGTTCTCTTTGTTCCAGGGTTGAGGGTTAAATTTATCTCAGTCTTAGCCTTGGAGGATGTAGGATATTGTACATTGTTCAAGAGGGAACATGTCTTTATTTACAAGGAGGGAACGGACCCAGTGGAACTACAGCTGATTGGTGATCGGGTGGATATGTTGTATATGTTGCGAGGACATCCTTCAATGTATGATTCAACTTCGGATGAGGAGCATGAGGAGGCTCCTAAGACTGCGGTGGGCCCAAGGATTCAGTCTTGCATTCTGAGAGAAGAGAACGAGTCTCTTCTGAGCATTGACAGGAGGCTCCGTCAGTGTGGTCGAACCAATGCTCAGGGTGGAGTGGATTCTCCAAGGATATCAATGTTCTGGGTAGCTGTCAGGAGAATATCTTCTAGTTCGAGTTCTGTGTAGGTGTTGTGGATGGCTCCAGGTTTAGAGGTAGATCCTATTGAGGACAGTGTGATGGGACCAGATGATGGAGATGGCAACGAGTAAATCCATTGCTAAGAGGGAGTGTTAGATTTTTAGCTCAGGAGGTACTCCACATGTTTTGTGTTGTATGCATATGTTATCTTATGTTGACACTACTAGGTACTTAACACAAAGTGGTTATTTTATTAAAGTGACATTTTAATAAAGTGTACCTTCTAATATTAAAGTGACTTTATTTCATAAAGTTCACTTATGTAATAAAGTGAAATGTACTTTAATATTTTAAGTGATTTATTTTGGAGTGAATGAATCATGGCCCTTGATCTTGCAAAGGAAAGATTAGATCTTGGCCTTTGTATTTAGGGTTGGGGAAGTTGAAAAGACACTTTAGAGGGAAAATGCCATTTTCATGTTTATAAAAGAATGCATTGGGTAGTGTGTAAGACACATTGAGAGAAGGAGCTTGAGACATTTCTGAGTAAGCTTGAGAGAGGAAAGAGGGCAACAAGGAGGACATGTTTCCCAAGAGAGCTAGGGTGCAAATCTCGAGGAGGGATTTCTGTTTTGGTGTGTTGGTGTGTTTTTGTTGGTACATGCTGTACTGAACGGTTTCGTATAGGTCGTAGAACAACAAACTTGGACACAAAAATCGAGGTACATTGTTGCATGTTTTTCAAGGTATTTTTTTTGAGTTTTTTGAAGGAGGTCGACCATACAGGAAGAGGGTACACCAACCTGTTCTAGGCACATTTTGCAAGGTGTTGTTTTCAGCAAATCTGTACAACTGTATGGACTGTGGCACAAAAATCGAGGAAGATTTTGGTGGGACAGATTTTGTGCTGTAAGTGATTTTTCTCTTGGCTGGAAAAGTGTTGTTGTTGTTGTTATGTACTTTCCTGAAGATGAATAATAGAATCTCTCTCTCTCATTGGGTTTCCCCACATTGGGGTTTTCCCTAGCATTTGCCCTTAATTTTTGAGTTATTCATGGGTGATTGAATGATGTTCATTGTGTTTATTTCAGATGCATAATTACTTACTAATGTGTATTTTTGCTTATGGAAATTTCTGAATGTCGGTTTTAGACATATCAGAGTTCATGCAGGACAATTATCTATAGGTTGCTAAGTGTGAGAAAATATTAGCTTCTTGATTTTGTCATTAAAATTTACAAAATTTTCAAACTTACCATGCTTATATTTGTCCTCTCTTTTGGTATCCCACCTCAACACACGATCTCCTACTTTAAAATTGTCAATTTTGGTCTTTTTGTCAAATTCAACCTTAACTTTACTTTGATAGGCTTCAGACTCTTCATTCAACTTTTCCCTCTTTTGCCAAACTTCAATGATTTGGAAAATTATCCTTTGGATATCATTTGGTTCTTCCAACTCTTCTTCCATAAATTTTAATACTGGAAAACCAAGTTGAGTTGGAAGGATTGCATCTGTTCCATAAACTAGTTGAAAGGGTGAAGCCCCAATAGATTTCTTAGTATTGATTTTATCAACCCATAAGGAAATTTTCAACTTAGAATCCCAAGACATTTTATTTTCTGTTAACAATTTATTCATGATTTTGACAAGAATTTTATTGGAAGACTCTGCTAATCCATTTCCCTGAGGCTAATATGGGGTGGAATGTGACAACTCAACATTGTATTTTCCAAAAACTTCAATCATGGAAACAAACTTGAATGCCTGAGCATTATCAGTAACAAGTTTTCAAGGACATTCAAACCTCGAGAAAATATTTCCTTCAAGAAAACTCATGATGAACTTATCTGTGGCATTCCTTGTAGGGACAACCTCAATCCATTTTGTAAAATAATACATGGATGTAAGAATTCACCTATGTTGTCTAGAAGGAGGTGGGTGGATCTCTCCAATGAAATTTAGGCCCCATTGCTAAAAATTTCCATTTGTTCTCTCCAATGAAATTTAGGCCCCACTGCTAAAAATTTCCATTTGAAATTACAGGTTTTAGGGGCAGGGATAGAAGCTACTACTTTCTTGCAAACTTATGGCATTGTTCACATGCTCTAACATGTGTAAATACATTAGAAAAAAATATAGGCCAGTAGTAGCCTTCCCTTAGGATGTTGAAAGTTGTAGCTTTCCAATGATGATGTCCACCACAAAATCCTTTATGAAAATATGTCAAAAATTGCTTGCTTTCTCTCTTTGAGTAGAATTCCATTAGGGTCTCTCCAAAAACGTTCTTAATTAAATATACAATATGTTAGCACTAGGAATCACGCTCAGACTGTAATGAGGATAAGCCCAATACCCATTACTTTATACAGTAAATGTAAATGAGTTTTAAGGGGGTCAAATGGATAAGACTCGAGATAATAATGATCTAACTCAAAAAATCTGGGCTGGCATGCACAAGCAATTGAGGTCTTGTATCAACTTCAGTCAGTAAGTTGGAGTAAAGGTGAATGGGAGGAAGACTTTGGTGAGAAAGTGTAGAGGTCTACTATGGACATCAAGTCTTCCAACAACCTAAGGAGGAAAAACTTAAATGCAAGATCCTCTTGAATTCAAATCTTAAATAACCTGAAAGAAATTATAACAACACTATAATATAACATTTATCATAATACAATCATAACAATCCATGTGAATTAGTCAATCATGAACTCTCTTAGTATCAGAGGAAAATAAGATGGAGCAAGAAATATGACTTAGATTAACCAAGATGTCTAAAAAAAAA
>SNQJ01S0175168.1:9823-48406 GCA_010110895.2 Picea sitchensis | reverse complement strand
AGAAGGAAGCACCAACTCCCTAGTTTCTCTAGCACCAACTAGAAGGAAGCTACAACTCCCTGTGATCAAGCACCCACTTGAACCTCTGAGGACACCATTCCTCCCTAGCACCTCCCTTCCACCCTATTTTATGAATATGAAATAGTAAAACCTATTACAATGATATAGTGTTCAATAACAGCTTACCAGTCTCATCAATGTTCTGCAAGATTTTGCTACTCAGTCTTCCTCACTGTCTTCCTGCATGCATTCGCTGCCCATTCTGTTCTTCTGCCTTTTGTGCTCTCTGTGCCATTCTCATTCAATGCACCTTTTGTTTCCTGTCCATTTCAGCTGTTGCACCACCCCTTTACTTCTTCACACATGCATTACTTCACCTCAACAACAAAAAATTCATCACTTCTCTGTACCGTGTACTTATAGCTTCTGTGCACCTTGTGCATGTAATGTACACCATGCCTCTTCCTGTTCACATCGCGTTAATCTCTTCCACATCTCGAGTGATCTATCTGATTATCATAGTAACCCTTCACCTTCTCTGGCGGTTTTCCCACATGTTCAACATCACTGAATGTCATGCTGATATTCCTCAACCTCTATGGCAATCGAGACTCTTCGTCTTCTTTGGCATAGTCAAGATTATACTTTCTACTTCAGTTACAAAATTCAACGCTCATCCACTTGTCAGATCCTCTGAGAATCGTCTTCATTCACTGGAAGAAGCTTGGAGACCCTTCAGCTCCTCTGGCGATCACACAAAGGTCTCTTTGAATCCTCTGGCAGAGACCATCAATGGTTTCCAACAGTTAGACTGCGAGGAACAACATTAGCCCTCCGATCGTGCCCAAAATCCCCTGCACCATTGGATGATCTTCATAAGCTTGCCTTTATTTCGTATTTCATCATTTCATCTTTCATGTGGCCAAGTGTCTCGCCAATCCATGTCGCTAGCTCCTTCCTCTATATGACCATGGCCATGACCAAGCGCTTATTCATAAAGTGCTTTTCGAGATTTCATTTTTCGGCATTTCGTGACTCCTTATGTTGAGAGTCTTTGACTTCTCCATCTCGCGGTAACCGAAATCCCGGTCTCCAATACATCGAAGGGGGTCGGATCAATGGTCCACGATCTCTTCGAACCAACGGCTCAGATCATTTCGCGATTTCGGCATTCCTGTGGTGAATGTTCTTGACGCTTCCAACTATCGATCTGCGAAACTCCAAAATGGTGTGGGATCAACGGGCCCAATCAACCCTTGATCTGACGACTCAGATCATTTCGTGATTTCACATTTTGCGATTTCGACATTCCTGTGGTATTGTTTCTTGCCTCTCCAAGTCGCGATTCGCGAAACCCCGAAATGGAGTCTTTGACATGCTCTGATCTTCTGCCACGCGTCCCTCTTGGATCAACGATCAAGATTTTATCGAGACTTCGCAACTCCACGAGTCTTCGTTGTGCCTGATCAATGATCCATATTTGGCCTTAATTTAACGGTTGAGATTATTTCGCGATTTGGCATATCACGAGTTCTAGAGGTGAAAGGCTGGAGCATTTCATACCTTTGGCTTTCTAGTCAACGAAATGTTGATCTGTGTCCATGTGTCTTTCCCGTAGATGGACGGTCCTCCTTCTTTTGGGATTTTGTATACCCACTTCTCCTTGCACTTTAATGAACGTGCAGGTTCTCCCTGATCCAATGATGGTCAGAACTTATGCTCAGATTTGACGCCTGAGATCCGTCCTCCTCTTCTGCGCGTTCTTCTTGTCTACAATAAGATCTGACGATCCTCCTTCTTTCGAAAATTTAAATTGGATCCAACGATCACTGACGCTTCTCCTCCCGAGCTTAGGCACTGTGATTGACTCTGCGCTAATTACTCCTGAGCTTACTTTGTTCCTGTTTTTCATCGATGCTTACTCTGATCTTGTCATCAATGACCTGCCTACAATCCTTTGCACGTTTTCTTCCATCTTTGTTGTTGTACTTGCCATCAATGACAATCATACACTGTCTGTAAAACATGCCAACATGCCAAAGCATACAATGACAAGTATGAAGACTTTGATTCAGAGGATGATTTTGTATCTCATGTTGAGGATCCCATTTCTAGAAATGATGATGTGTTTGATGATTGATCATGTTGATCAATGATTTGTACTATGTACTATGTAGTAGGCCAATAAATTGTATCATGTTTTTTGGACTCTAGAGGCCATTTAGAGCCTCATTGATTATGCATTTTTGTTGTTGATATGTATTGCACGCAATGCCATTTTGATATATTTACGCTTACATCTTATACATAAGTAGACTTTGCATATATTTTATCTCTAATAGTATGAAATATTTAAATATATTTTTTTCATTAAATTTAAATATTCTATGTATTTTTTAGTAAATGGAATCATTAAAATTAGATTGGTCTGAGTCATGGCTAAGTTCGAGTTTTAAAACATTATATGTGACTTTACCTAGTTTTGGATCCTATCTCCCTTCAACGTAGCATACTTCACCATGCAATTTACTTTTCACATCCATCTATCGGTTTACCTAGTTTTGAAGCCTATCTCCCTATTACATAGCATACTTTGGCATGGGATTCACTTATTTTACCTTCTTTACATAGTTTGTAAAATTGAGTGACTTTCTTGCCTAGTATATTGTGTGTGTCATTTACATTTTTCTTGCATAATTGCATGAATGACCAAAGCAAAAAACCGATGGTTAATGATGTGGGTCCTTTGAGAAGGTGGTGGGAATTCAAGTGCACGTTTAATGTTTAAGGTTTTATCCTACTTGCATTAGAAAGGAATTGAGTAAACATTTCACTCTTCACATCTCCCTCCAAAAATGGGCACCATCTGGACAAAGAACACTACAATTTTTTTTGTTGTGTTTTATAATATCTCCTAGCATTGTCTAGAGTTTTCCCTTTTGCTTACATAAAATTTATTTTCTATAAATATATCTTGTGCATTGTAGTTTCCTCATCTCCCATTTATCTGTAAGAATTGACCTACAAAGAGGTAGACCCTTAATTAGAGATATTTATTTGGAAACTCTACTTGATCAAATGCCCATCCCTATTAAATAAGTGAGAATGTTATCACCAGTCTAGTTTGTTATAATATTTCATCCCCAATCTTCCTTGGTTTTTCTTAGCAATTCTATTGAAATTTAGTTCCAACCAACCCTTTGGGATGCCTCTATAGGTGAAAATATTGATGGCTGAGTTGTTGAAGTACTATTAACATATGAGAACTTTTTCTTGGGTTTTGGACAAGAGATACATTTTTGTAATGGTAACAAAAACAACATAACTGTCTATGGCTACAAATATCCCTATATAATAAATTCCTTGGAAGAGTATTTTGAATTTATGATTTTTGGGAAGTTTGTTATCTTTTGGATGGATATCACAATGAGTGTATTTATTGATCTTTGTATATGTTAATCAAAACTATAACAATATATATGCAATCAAAGTGAAAAGGTTGGATTCATGTTCCATTTATTAAATTTAGCGAGGATCTTGACATACTTTGAAAAATGACATTCTATTCATAAAAAAATGATTGAGGTGGATATAATAATTGTAGAAATGTTTGTCATTTTTGTAAAGTATTATCACATATGCGGTTCATATTTCACTCTAGTAATGAAGGTATTGAAATAGTGATTCCATTTTTCTTTCCTTGTATAGGAACATCATTTAAAATTAAATATAGTACTGGTGCAATATCTGGTTACTTGAGTCAAGATCATGTGAAAATTGGGAATAACATTGTTAAAAATCAGGTTAGTAGTGTGTCCTAAAGCTTTCATGAATTTCTAAGTCATTCTCAACACTTTGTTGAGACATATCTAATGTTATAATTTCAAGTACGCTTGCAATCTCATTATGTTCAGGTTTTTGCCGAAGCTACTCGAGAAATAAGTATATCGTTTGGAAGTTCTAGGTATGATGGTATTTTGGGCCTAGGCTTTAAGAAAATTGCTGTTCAAAATGTTGTGCCGGTCTGGTGAGTTCTCATATTTATCTCTTTTACATGGACATGTACTATTCTATTTTATTTTTAGATTTTACTAGACTGTAGGAAACTAATCATAATATTGTTCATAGTCTTTTTTGATTTATGATGGATAAATATTTGTGGCAATGCATCTTCATTCATCTTTGGGATAGTAGTGTTCACTCAAACAAAAAATTGTTTAATCACAAACCAGAAAAGATTATGGTCACTCGATACGAATGGGCACACAAATTTGTTCAATCATATACTAGAAAAAATCATGAACAATACGAAAAACACTGCGAAAGCCTCCATTTTAATCACAACATTTATAAATAGGGAAAAATATGATGATAATGAGGAAGTTATAGAGGCATTATTTGATAAATACGCGCAACGGGTAATATTGATACATCGAAAATAATCATCATTAATATGTCAACTCCTACATTCTTAACTTAAACACCTTCAATATGTGTATCATCCACGATTCACTTTTGATTGCCCAAACACAATCATTTTTCAAATCAAGTTACTTTTTTTTGTTACTTCTTATCCTTTGTCATTTATTTCCAATGGTTTAACGTTTTCATTATTCCTCCATTTTTCCTTCATTCCAATATTATCTCTCTTTTTTTACATTTTCTATTTACTTTTTACACATTTCTTTATAAGAGATTTTTTTTTGTATGTGTCAATGATCCAAGAGGATTCATGAATGCTCACAGAGGTCCAAGATGATTTATAATGTCCACATAGGTCCAAAAAGGTTCATAAATGATCAAAATTCAATCATCCCAATGCGTAGAGCTCAACGATATCTTTCCAACGGGGAAAAAATCGCCTCAAACAAAGTTTGTATGCAAAAGATATGGCTGGTCAAAGTTCAAGTCAACCATGTCAAAAGTCAAAGTCAAAGGGGTCAAGGTGACATGTGTCACCACTATAAGGGTAACACATGGCATAATATTAGAGGCTGGACAATGATGATGTGGCCACACCCTAAGGTGCCACTTGTAATGATCAAACATTGAGTGGGAAGGCGTGTTGGCATCCGTACATACAGGTGGATTAATTGTTTGTTGACATGTGGCATGGATAGACCAATGAGAGGTTTCCACGTGGTGACCTCCCATTGGCCAATTATGGTTTGTGTATTAAATTTGATGGGAGTTGACGGGGGTCAAACCCATGACCTACCAATCCCTTACACAAACCTCCATTGCCAATACGCCACACACATGAGACTTAACCATATACATTGGCACATATATTTAAGCTTCATAAAAGTTTTATTCAGTGGGGAAAGGGTCTGAGGACTAAACCCCCAGCCCTTGGATCATATGCTATTCCATATAATCGGAACATTCTACGCAATCAGGGTGTTAAAAACTTTGGTTATAAAACATTTCAAATTATACCATAAGTTATAACAAGCATTGACAACGAAGGGGATCACAGGGAATGGAACCCACAACCTCCCCCAAATAATACCAACAACTTAACCAATACGCCAAAGGTGCGAGCCTTGTTATAAATTCTTGCTAACAAATATTTATTGCCTCCCAACAGTTTTGGATGGTGGTTAATGGGCTCACACCATATTTAATGAGAACATGACCTATGTAGATTACAATCTTGAAGTTCATGCTAAGGGAAATAGGGATTTGAGGCTACATTGTAAAGTGTATCGAGAGGTCCCTTGATGGAATTGTATTTACTTTATATTCATTTTTCATGATTTTTCACAAGGAATCCAATGACACACTTTGTTTTTGAGTTTGAGCAATGCAGAAAAAGGTCATTTTAAAACACAAGCATTTGAGCATTAATAAATAGGTCTCTATTGGAAGCGGACCCGAAGACGTATCCCAAATTGGGTGAACTTCATTATCAAAATTGTGTATGTGATATTATCATTATTGTTGATTTTGTACTCAGTTATTTGTAAGTCTTTTACCATTAAAGTGTATTGGGTTAGATAAGTGTTTCACATGTAAATTGCAAACAATCAAGTGATCATTTTTATTTCGAATATCAAGTAGATGTTATTGTGTATTAAAGATTAATAAGAATCTAAAGATTTTTCAGATCAAGTTGGTATCAGAGCAAGGTTTGAAAAGTGTTTGCAATTGAATGCTTACAATAGCTAAACTCATACTTGGTAAAGGAGAACTTGCAATTTATAAGTCTGAGATTTAAAAAAGACTTCATAAGCATACGATGGATTCTAAAGGAAAGGAAGGAGAAGATCCTCCCATGAGTCCAGAAGAAATGATGTATACACTTCGTTCAATGAGAGAGATAATAGATGATTTGCAGTGAAGAATTTAGAAGACTGCAGGTGGAGAATATTTGTTAAAAGGAGACAGAGGAGGCGAAGGTGTTGGACCTTCAGAGCCCCCTTCACCATCCTCATCATTATCTCCTTCCGAGGAAAGTGAAGATTCTTCTAAAAAAAACAAGTCCTCTAAGAGGTCTGATCATAATCTGCCTTTATTAAAATTGGATGTCAAGTTTGAATTGCTGATCTATGATGGAGAATTGAATGTTGAGAAATTGGACAACTGGATCAAGCAAACAAAGGTATATTGTAGGGTTCAATATATCGTGGATGAAATTGCAAGGATAAAATTAGATACTCTTTTACTAAGTGGCACAACCTTAATATGGTGGGAGAGTAAGATGCAAGTTGATCTTGTTCAAAAGGCTAAAGCAATATCTTCATGGGATAACTTTACTAAGTCTATAAGAAAACAATTCTATCTACTGGCTTATACACAAACAACAATAGTAGAATGGTAGAATCTAAGGCAGGGTAAAGGACAAAATATTCAAGCATATACACATGAATTAAAAAAGAAGGCATTATCCTTAGGGATTCTGTTGCATACCCATGGGACTCTTATAAAGTATATTGGTGGCATGCACTCATATCTTCGCCACACTATTTTCATGTTTAACCCTACTAACATTGATAAAGTGTTAGTACAACTTACACATCTAGAGGCTAGTAAGGGTAAGCATGCGATCAAAAATAGGAATCCATTCAAGTTTGAAAAGAAACCGAAAGGTAAATGGAAGAGTAAGAAATAAACTACAGTAAAGTGAGCTGAGGGAAGACATACATGTTCCCATTGTAAGAAAAAGGGACATGATGAATCACAATGTTGGAAGCTGCATTCAGAATTACGACTGAAAAAGTTAGGGAAGTAGAAGACTGTTGCATCAACTCGACATGATCTAGGATTAGATTCAGGAGATGAATCAAATATCATGGCAATAGGAAGCAAAGGGATATCTACTATCAATTCAATTTTTTCCGTTCAATCCGCTCAATTGTTAAGTGATGCTTCTCAAAAGAAGAGAAGTGAGATTTTCCATGTCATATTTATAGTTAAGCATACAAAGGTGGAAACTTTATTTGACAGTGGATCTCAAGTTAGCTTAATATTTGAAGCAATTGTTAAGAAGTTGGGTTTGAAGATGACACCTCATAAAAATCCATATCCATTAGGTTGGGTGTGTAAAGATTCCAAGTTGCAGGTAACAAAATAGTGTAAGATCAGATTTGCAATTACAACTAAGTTCTTTGACGAGGTTGAGTTAGATATTGTACATCTTGACATTTGTGGCATTGTCTTGGGTAGTCCATATCTATTTGATAGGAAGGACATATTATATCATGAAGAGAATAAATATCATATTTTCAAGGATGAGGTTAAGTATATTTTCAGAGTTCATTGTATCAAAACTAATGTTTCTTTAGTGAGAACATGGAAAATGAAGAGACTCGTGAGTGCAAGTAAATATTTTGTTCTCATGATAGTGAAACAAAAAGAAGAATATATAACATGTTCTTTATCAGGTTGTGATCGAGATCATAAATAAGAGTTGGTCAAAATCATATATAACTATGATGATTTATTTCAGGAACGTACAGGGTTTCCTCCTAAGAGGGAGGTTGAACATGAAATATTTTTGCAGTGGGATGCTCCTCTTCCAAATATTGGAATGTATAGGTCATCGGTGTTTGAGAATGAAAAAATTAATAAGCAAGTTCAGGAGTTGCTCGGTACAGGAATAATCAGGCCAAGCTCCTCTCCATGTTGTTCTCCTATTGTATTAGTTCCAAAGAAAGATGGCATGTGGAGGATGTGTATTGACTTTCAAACATTGAACAATATTATGGTAAAGAACCATTATCCTCTTCCCATAATTGATGACTTATTGGTTCAATTAAGGAAAGTTGTTTATTTCACTAAGTCGGAATTAAGAAGTGGTTACCATTAGATCATAATTGCATAAATTGACATATGGAAAACTGCTTTCAAGACGAAGCATGGGTTGTTTAAATGGTTAGTTATGCCATTTGGGTTATGCAATGCACCTACGACATTCATGAGGGTGATTAATACTGTATTCAAGCCTTACATAGATTATTTTTTTATCGTTTACTTAGATGATATACTGATCTTTAGTCGAAGATGGGAAGATCATATAAAACATGTCAAAGACAGTCTTTGAACTCTTGAAAAAGGAGAAGTTGTATATCAAAATGTCAAAATGTGAATTTGTAAAAACTTCTTTGGTATACTTGGGATATATTGTAGGGAATAATCAACTAAAGATAGACCCTGAAAAAGTAGAAGTCATTGTGAAATGGCCCAAGCCAAACACTGTCACATAAGTTAGGAGCTTCTTAGAAGAAATACAATACTAGAGGAAATTCATTGCTAATTTCTCTTACATAGAAGCTCCTTTACATGCGTTAACATGTGTTAAAGATGTCTTTCAATGGGGAAGAAAACAACATAATGACTTTGAGACATTGAAGGAAAATATAAGCACCACACCATTTTTTGCTCTGCCATATCTACAACATCCATTCGAGATCCAAACCGATGCAAGATGATATGCCATGGGAGAAGTCTTGATGCAATGAGGTAAACCTATATGTTATCATTTTGAGACTTTTACTCAAGTTGTGATTAACTATCCAACATATGATAATAAATTGTATGCGTTGGTACAAATGTTGGAATACTGATGGGGGGGGGTGAACCAATATGAACACTTTATTATTAATTTTAACCACAATATGTAATCATTAAAATCATTAGTAGTATAAATCAATAGAGCATAATAGACAGCCACAAAAACACAATCAATAGAGAATAATAGACATCCACAAAAAACACAATACACTAGAATTTACGTGGAAACCCAAATGGGAGAAACCAAAGAATTCTTTTCTTATATATCAAAAAGAATACATTCATTGGAAGTACCTTTTCAATTTACCAATTCTTCTAGTTACAACTAGAAGGATGCTCTTATCCCCTATTTACAAGCTCCAACTCGAATGAAGAAACAAATCCTTAAATTCTCTGGCTCCAACTGGAAGGAGGCTACAACCCCCTGAGTTTTAGGCTCCAACCTGAAGGAAGCTCTATCTACCTGATTTTATGGCTCCAATCATAAGGAGGATACAACCCCCTTTCCTTTCCCTGTCCCACCTCCCTAAAATATAAATGTAGACCAAATTTTCACCACCTCTGATACTGTAATCAACTTGTCACTGTCACTTCAACCTGTAACCTATCATTGTCTCATCAACCTTTAATTGATCATCAACTTGCAACCTGACACTCTCCCTTTCATTGATATATCAATTAGATCTTCTCATATGGACCATATCAACATCAATTATTCAACCATGTACCACAATGTACCTCAAACATGCATCATACCCTATACCATAAGATATTCCTCAAATATATTCCAATATAACAAATATGTTCCTCTAACAATGAACCATAACAACTATATACAATATACCAAGGGTATGTCTCAAGTATGTATCAATGACACCAAAACATGGATCTCAACCATATGCAACCATAAACCAAAAGGGCCTCCAAAACATATCTCAAGCATGTTCCATATCATCCATGATAAACACACATAAAGAACATACATTTGATCATGTAGACACTTTGTTGTATCAAATAATAGATAAATAAACCAACCAGGCATCAACAATATGGTACAAGCATCTCTTCAAACCCTTTTGCAATATTTTCATATATCTGTGACTTCCTTCACTACTACCCACATATATCTACACTTTTTTCCACTACAACCCACACAGATCCTCGCCCTTCTGACCTGCAACCCGTAGATTCCTAAGAAAATAGGGTTACTCACAATTTCTACAACTCTGAGACTTTCACCTTCGACCTTCTTTCACAACTTTAGACTTGCTACCTCAGACTCAACCTCATATTTTCCAATAGACCAAAATTTATTCACAAGATAGATAATCAATAGAGATGTGTGTGAATTTTTCTTATGAAAGACTCCTTAAGGGGTATTTATACTTTTTCTAGGTAAATGTTTTACTTACTTTAGAGGTTTCTTGTTACAACTACTTTACCCTTTCATTAATTGACTCGTAACCAACTAGGGGTTTCTTAATGATTATTTGGGGCTTCTAAATTCACAAGGCCATTACTCCTCAACCATGAGGAACTGTGTGGTGTACCACTTATCACTGAAAATGAAACGACAAGGACTATCCATATATGAATGTGCTACCTGCATTTATACTGTCCTTCAACTCCTTATTCCTAAAAAAACATTTGGATTCATGACCACACCCATGGGTTTCTTGTAGACTTATTCAAAGCATCTTCCTATGAGGACCATGCTTAGAGCTACACCATAAGGGGACCACTTTGGAGACTTCTCCAAATACACCTGTCACACCTATTGACATCAATCCACTTCTTGTTGACATCAATGACAACCAACTGTCCAATAATATCACCCTTTGGAATTGATGGAAACATTGATGGCATGGGAATGTTGATGCTCTTTCTCATGCTTCCCCTGTGACCATTTGTCCCCTTGTGACTATTTTCTCCCCCTATCTTCATGCATATGTTCTTTCTCTCTATTTCCATGCATCTTATTCTCTCTCCCCCTTTGACATCAATGGAAAAGGGTTATTCTCCTTGGGGATGCTCCCCCTGTCTGCAAGCCTCTAATTTCTCTTCATGGTGCTTTCTCATGTAAATATATGATGTATATGAAAAACATTCAAAATATTCTTTACTTGGATTCTTCATGTCTTCTGCTTCTCTCCCCCTATATTACTGTGATTAATGCCGTGTGGATCATTGTGGGGTGGAAACTATTCTAAGTTTTTGTCGAATATAATCAAATCTCTCCCTCGGAAGAGGTTTGGTGAAGATATAAAAAATATTCTCTTTTGTTCCAATGTACTCTAGCTTGATGTTTTTCTCTGTAACATGTTCTCGTAGAAAGTGAAAATTTATCGAAATATGCTTCGTATTGGAATGCATTATTGGATTCATGGAGATATTGATAGAACTAGTGTTATCACATAGTATTAGAATAGGCTTGTCATATTCCACCTGTATATCCTGCAAGGTTCGCTTCATCCAGAGAGATTGAGTGCAACATGATGCCGCTGCAATATATTCTTCTTCTGTTATGGACACATATATTGATGACTATTTCTTGATTATCCATGATACTAGACACTCACCTAAGTAGAAATCTACTCCACTTGTAATTCTTCTATTTCCTTCCCATTCTGCATCCGCGTAGGTGACCAACGTTAGTTCTTTTCCTTTTGGATACCATAATCCAAAATCTTATGTTTCTTTCAGATATCTAAATATTCTCTTTACTGCCATAATGTGTATTTATTTTGGTGTTGCTTGAAATCTCACAACCTGTCCAGTTGCTTGCATCACATATGGTCTTGATCCTATCACATAGAGTAAGTTGTCAATCATTGATCCGTAGAGTCTCTGATTTGTATCCTTAGATTCATCTTCTTTTCTCAACTTGCAACTGGTCTGCATAGGAGTACTTACAGGTTTACAATCTTCCATTCAAAATATCTTTATTCTTTCTATGATATACTTGGTTTGGGAGATGAAAATACCTTTATCGTTCTAACATATTTGTATTCCTAAAAATAAATTCAACTCACTGAGCAAATATATTTCGAACTCATTTTTCATATCTCTATCAAACTTTTGACTCATCATGTCATCATCACTTTCAGAGATAATGATATCTACATAAACTTAAATTATGAATATACTATCTCGATCCACTTTTATGTAGAGATTTGTATTTACATTTCCCTTCATGTATCCTTGTTGTTGTAGATACATGTCAAATATTGAATACCATGCTCTAGGATCCTGTTTGAGTCCATACAATGCTTTCTTTAACCTGCAAACATACTCTTTCTTTTTTGATAGTAGAAATTCTTCATGTTGTTTGATATATAATTCTTCTTATAACTCCCCATTTAGAAAGGATGATTTTACATCCATTTGATACACCTTGGTTCTTTTTGAACATGCATAAGCTAAGATCAATCTTATTGCTTCCATCCTCACAAATGGGGCAAGGGTTTCTTCAAAATATTTACCTTCAATCTGAGTGTATCCTTTGCATACCAACCTTGATTTGTTTCTGGTTACATGTCCATCCTTGTTCAATTTGCTTCGGAAAACCCACTTTGTACCAATCACATTCGTGTTCTTCAATCTTGGAACCAGTTCCCATGTGTCATTCTCCTCTATCTGATCCAATTCTTCATACATAGCCTTGATCCAATGTTCATCTTTGTTGGCCTCTTCAAAACTGCTTGGTTCAACTGTAGATAGCAATTCTACGTGTTGTTGTTTTGGTTAAAGTATTTTTCTTTCGGTTCCAACTACTGCATATTTATTCCCAATAATCTATTCTAGTGGATGATTTTTTCTGTACTCGTCAGCTAGGTGTCTTAGGAGGTATCTGCTACTCATATTCATCTTGTTTTTCTTTTGGATTCTCTTCTTCTTCTTTTGCTTCTTCTTCTACTTATTCTTCTTTTAGATATTCCTTGTTATCCTTCTCTTCTAAATCTTTGCTTCCTTCTTTTCTTTCTCATACATTTGTATCGTCAATCGTTACATTGTTGATTTCCATGATTTTGTTGAGTCTTGGACTGAAGCATTTATATGCTTTTCTTTTTCTTGAAATCCCAACTAGTATTCCCTTATCAACTCAACAATCAAGTTTTCCAAGCCTGCCATCTTCTCTTTTGATATAAAATCTGCTTCCAAAATCTTTGAAATGCTTCACATTTGTCGGTCTTCCTTTCCATAACTTGTAGGGACTCTTATCACTTTTTATCCTAAGCATTCCTTTGTTCAAGATGTGAACTACTGTATGTATTGATTGTGCCCAAAATATGTCACTCAACTTGGAATATTTCAACATGGTTCTGGCCATTTATTGCACTATTTTGTTCTTCTTTTAGAAAACTCCATTTTACTGAGGTGTCTTGGTTGTCGAGAACTATCTCTTAATTCCATGCTTGCCACAAAAATACATGAATTCCTTTGATGTAAAATCTCCTCCATTGTTTGATCTTAAGCACTTGATTTTCAAATCCATCTTGGTTTCAACCATATCTTTGTATATATTCAAGTGTTCGAATGCCTCCGACTTCTTCTTGAGAAAGAAAACTGCATATTACAGTCTTGAAGTTAGTGCCAAGAGAAATAGGGCTTTGAGGCTACATCGTAAAGCATGCCGAGAGGTCCCTTGACAGAATTGTATGAACTTTATATTCATTTTTCACGATTTTTTTCAACGAATCCAATGGTCCAATCCATTTTTGAGTTTGATAAAAGAAGAAAAATGTCATTGTTGAGTACCTAAATAGATATGAATATAAATCTCAAAATAAACCCACAATATCAACAAGAAAAACTCAAACCATTCACCAAAACATGAACACAAGATGTAGACAAAACCCTTGGGGTAGGGAAACACCATACAATGGATCCTATTATGGAAGAGATCCTCTCATGTTCACTTGCTTTTTCAAGGGGGCTTCCTCCTAATGAGATTCAGATCCAAATACAATACTTCCCTTCATATCCCATTACATTACTTTAACCCCTTTATATAGTGCTACCATCACCTAAGAACATCCTAGAGGAGGAATCTTCTAGAAAAAAAACCTTCTAAGAAGTCTTCTTACATTTATTATATCTAACTACCCATTTATTATATCTAACTACCATATTGGGCCTTATTTAATAATATAGTGGACCTAGTCCACCTTACATTGAATGACCTCCACTACCTCTCTATCTACCTAATGTTCCATCCTCCTTATGAAAGCGTTGTCCTCAATTATTTTTATGAGGGTGTACAACCATATACCAGGGTCCCATGGATAAGTGTGGACCGTAGTGTTGAAGTAGACTAGAGAACCATGGTCCCATGTAGAAAGGAAAGCCACCATGTCGAATTAGTCCAACCACCATTGTAAACCAAGGTCCCATGTCTAAGTGCTCATGTGAACTCCCCACATAAAATTTCAGAACCCAATAACCAATTGAAAATGATTATCCAAATATTAACACCTGTCATGTGGATCCAAATAAGAAGATCCATCCACATAGTGGAAAAGGGTCGTAGAAAAATATGGAATATGCAGGATGGACACTGGTAATAATCATTGGCTTTCGATTGTCACATTGATTTTCTCTACAAAAGGTGGATTAGAGTCATCAAATAAAATATGAAAGTGGTTGTCATCCCAGAAATGACAACTATTCATATACCAATCATCACAATTGGTCTCAAAATTATACCAAACATATACTTCTTGATTATATTCATCCCTGATGTCTGCCATAAGATATATCTCTACTACGAAAAACTATCCTTGAGGCCATCTGCAAGGTCATGCAATGCGAGGCTATCTGCAAGGTCATGCAATGTGTCATACAATTGGGCTTTGAATGCTTCAGTCATCTATAGAATGTGTTTGAGAGTGAAAATCCATTGGAAACACCACATAAAATATACAAAAAGAAATTTGTTAAGATGATTTATCCAATGGCATTGATTTGGTAGCAATCTGAGCACCCTATGAAAAGTTATGGATTCTGCAGTCCCATCGCCGTCATGAAAAGCCCCCCAAAATAACTAATTTTAAATCAGCGATGTCTTCACTTCCAGAGCTTCGATTTGGATGATGTTTTTTTTTTTAAATTGGGTGAAATTGTGAGAGGAAGTCAGATATGCAATTTGTTTTGAAAAATTCATCCCCAAGATGCTACATAAATAAGAAAAATCCATGAAAATTAGAGATTTTGAAATGCAAATAACTTGACTTCTCGGACTCTGTTTCATACGATTTTTTTTTTTTAACTTGGGAGTTTTTATGAGAGGAAATCAAACAATTTTTGCAAATTTTTCACCAAAACCTATCGTCCATAATGTCACGACCCTTTTTTTTCGAAAAAATAAATCTGCAAAAAATAAAAATATTTGCTCACACTTCCTGCCAAGGAAAGTGATTTGATACCACTTGTTAAGTACCTGAATAGATTTGAATATAAATCTCAAAATAAACCCACAATATCAACAAGAAAAACTCAAACCATTCACCAAAACATGAACACAAGATGTAGACAAAACCCTTGGGGTAGGGAAACACCATACAATGGATCCTATTATGGAAGGGATCCTCTCCTGTTAACTTGCCTCTTCAAGGGGGATTTCTCCTAATGGGCTTCAACTTCAAATACAATACTTCCCTTCATATCCCATTACATTGCTTGAACCCCTTTATATAGTGCTACCATCACTTAAGAACATTTTAGATGATGATTCTTCTAGAAGTAAAACCTTTTAAGAAGTCCTCTTACATTTATTATATATAACTACCATATTGGACCTTATTTAATAATATAGTGGACTTAGTCCACCTTACATTGAATGACCTCCACTACCTCTCTAGCTACCTAATAGTCATTGTAAAACTCAAGCATTTGAGCATTAATAAAGAGGTCTCTATTTGAAGCGGACCTAGAGACGTGGCCCAAATTGGGTGAACTCTATTATCAAACTTGTGTATGTGATATTATCATTGTTGTTTATTTTGTGCTCAATTATTTGTAAGTATTTTAACATTAAAGTGTATTTGGTTAAAGGATTTTTCGGATCAATCAATTTGGTCATGCATGTTAATTTTTAGATCATTTGGAGATGACCATCATTGACTTCCTCATTACATTCTATCTATAAATCCAACCACTATTAATAACTCTATTGTAACCTTAAATAAATAACTCTATTTGAAAATTATGTAAATATGCTAGTATGAACATCTAGTGGGGAGCTCAAGGCCAAGGCCCGAGTGGTGAATGACTAGCCATGTAAATGATGTAAATATTTTCTATGGATGGCATGGTAGGCTATTCATAGTGAACTCAAGTAATTTAAATATTAGTGATGGAATATAATATACAATGGTCCAAGATGGCTAAAGGAAGTATGAGAGAGGCTATGATTCCATCCGAGGTAAAGAGGAAACAAGGCCTATGGAAAAGTAATCCTTTATTTCCAAGCGTCAATCTTAGATACCTTTTGATTTCCATCATGTTCCTTAAATGAATCCATTCACCTCCATTGACTTAGAAAATCAAACATTTAATGCATGTAAGAGGTTTATGGGGAAGCTTTCTCATGTAGTTATTGAAGCATGGAGTGAGTGCAATCATCACGTGGAAGCAAAGGAGTAATTCACTCTCTTATCATAAGTAAATTTTAACCTTGTTCCATCAATTGTCTCATTTTAATTCATCCATTTTATCATTCTCATGCTCATTCTCTATGTTGCATGTGGTATTCTCCATTGCCATTGGAGATTCAATCTAGAACCTGACCAAAATCGATGTTGTGAAAGAGTAATTTATAGACCATGGATGTGACATAGATGGATATAGGAGAGCATAGAGTTGAAAAAATATAGGAAATCTTCATGAACTATGTATTTGTTTCTCTTTGCGATCTTGCAACAATTGTTATTTTGTAGGGTATTCCTAGAAGACATTTAGCAGAGTGGATTCTCTCTACCTACACCAAAGAGTAATGGAAGGAAGAATATTGTTGGGGGATTGTTGGATATAGAAATGGAATATCTTGTTTGTGTTGTGTAGGGTACTATAAGAGAGTGCCATGGTTGTTTGATCACTATATTAGAGGCTTGAAGTGCCTTGTAGTGAGTAGATTGGTTAAGACATGAGAGAAAATGGGTTGGTTTGAGTGAGATACAAGTTTGTGGATAGATCCTTCTCTTTGGTGTCCTCATAGCTTGAATTAGTGATAGTATTTTCATTACATGATTATGGTTGGTAGGAAAATTTATCATATGCATCCAGTTCCTTAAACTATGTTTTATTAAACTATAAGTGTTCTTTCTCTACTTATGAATACTTTTATCTAATGTCATGAAAATATATGTGTTTTCATGTTGTGTGTGTGTGGGTGTGTGTGTGTGTGAGAGAGAGAGAGAGAGAGAGAGAGAGAGAGAGAGAGATTATGAATATGGGCACTTTGATTTCCATGGAATTTGTTAATACATGCTTGTATATTAGGTTTCATTTTGATTATTTCATACTTGTATGCATTTTATATAGTTCTAGGAAGCTAATGCTTTCTTGAAGGCTAAAAGTTTAATTCTCTTTTAATGGCTCCACCAAAGAAATACCTAAACATATACCAAAGGCTTTGAAATTAATGGAAAAATAACACAAAGTATTTGGATTTGAAATCTAGAAAACCATTTTGAGATAGAAAACATATACCCAGATGAGCATAGTAAAATGGTAATCTGAGAGTTTTAAGTTAGATATTTTATAAATGGTACTTAGGTTAAGTTCAAGTACAATTTTGGCATGACATATCTTTGGAATCATTTTAAGACACCTTAAAGTTGGATATTTATATATATGGCACTTAGGTTAAGTGCGAGAGCAATTTTGGCATAACATATCTTTGGAAACATTTTAAGACTTGTTCTTAATGAACCTTTATCACAATTTTAAGAAGTGAAATAAAACCTTATTAACAACTATGAAGGAAGTACAAACAAAGAAGACATAATAATTGACATATCAAAAGTTTAAGGGGTTATTTCTATGTGTTGTCATCAATAATGTTGGGCACTTGGCTAGTTCTGTACCAATTGGTGCTCAATTTTAATCTCTTAAGTARTACATACAATTTTAGAATAACAAGTTTATTAAGAATGCCATTTAAAAATATTTGTARACATTTCATAAATTTACACATAAAAGTTTCTTAATAAATATTAATAAAAAAAATAAAAAATTGTAAGGTTMTTTCTAACAGATCCTAGAATTTGTTAAATAATTAAATATTTCTATTATAATTTKTTCAGCAGATTATCATCAGCAAAATAACAGTTTACAGTTTATGACTCAACAAAATTCCCTTTGGGCAGCATGATATAAATGATATATTGAATAAGATACACAACATAAATAACATATTGAAACATCATACGATCATGAACATGCCATAACAACAAAGAGAAATACCTGTCAAGTGATTTGTTTCCCAACTCTGTTTGTCCAAGCCCAAGATGAAACTGTGTCCAAGCTGAAACTGTGCCCAAAACTGAGTTTTCCTTCCTGCCAGCTAGGAGCAGCCTGTCCGGCTCCCTGGCTCCAGGATTCCGTGAGGATTCCTGGCCCCCGAGCCCAAAACCCCCAGCAACCCGGTGCTCCCTGCAATGGTTCACCAAAAACCCAAAACCAAACTCCTCAAAACCATAAAATATCCAACAGAAATACAGACCTCCTCCCCCAATAATGCTCCTCCCCCAAATTTTCATAATCCCTCTCCCGTAGGACTCTTCCTAGTCATATCTCCCCCCATTCACCGACTCCCTATCCTCCATTAATTACCTTATCCTCCCCTTTATTACCTTATCCGATTCCTTTATTACCTTATCCTTCCATCCCATGTTTCATTCCCCCCTACATACGTAAAGTCTTATAAAAACAATTTAAAATTTATTAAGCTCTTAATTCATTACCCTAACGTTTAATAAGTTAATTAATTAATCAATCAACAATTATAAGCAATTAATTAATAAATAAATAACTAATTAATATTATTAATAACTAATCATTGTTTAACTAAAACCATATTAGAACAATTAATTATCTAATTAATTATACTTAATAAACCCTATGCAACTATTTAACCAGGGTTGTTACAAAAATGATAAAAAAAATAAAAAAATATTAAAAAAGATCCCTTCCATGTTAATTTACAAAAGATTACTTACTTACTAAGGTAAGGGCATGGAAAGAAATCACATTAAATATCTAGATATTTAAGGACAATAATGAAAAAAAAGATTGTACCAGTAAAAAAAATCTTGGAGAAGTCACTCTTAACAAAGAATAAGTTAATGTTATTGTGATCAATGGAAGAAACACACCAACATAACATTTAAAAATGCACCTTAACATTCGATCATATTATGTGTTGAAAACAAAAATTTATGTAACACGAATTAAGAACTCTCTACCATAAACATTGTAAACATATGTCCTTATTAAGGATATCCCTATGAGAGTAACTTAACTTGTTCCATGGTCCATTTGAAACTACTTACCATAAATATATCTTGAATGAATTCATGATGTTAGTTTAAATCATATAACTCTAATAATATTGGAATTAAAGGTTTACAAACTTGATTAATAAACCGTGCATTCTCATTTATTTTCTTGGAAATGGTTTGAATCCATATATATTCCTCCTAGGAAAGGAAACTAATAAAAAAAATGACACTATTACAAGTGGATACAATAACCTAGTGCATCTATTCAACAATAATACTCATGAAAATTTTGAAAGTTCACACAGGTGAAATTTGCAATCCAACAACCTAATTATTGCCTTGGTGCCAAAATTTTAATAGTAGGAAGAAACATCAACCCCATCCTCTACAAAAACATCCCAAGTAAGTGCAACATGCCTAAATAGGACAGAAATATGATACCTAATTAATTATATAATAATAAATTAATAAATTACATTATTACTTACAACATGCCTAAATAAAGCAGAAATATGATACTAAGTAATTATATAATAACAAATTAATAAATTACATTATTACTTACAACATGCCTAAATAGGGCAGAAATATGATATCTAAGTAATTATATAATAATAAATTAATAAATTACATTATTACTTATTAGACTATTGGATGAAGAGGTATGATGGTAATATAAATATGCGACCATTCAAATAATCATCAACATATCAAATTACCAATCAACTATTTATTTAATTGGCCAATTTTGCTACGAGTGTCTTCTCCTTTAAAGATACAATCACCGTCTTTGGCCATATAATTATTTCCTGTAATGAACATATTACACTAATCCATTATAAATCACTTAGTGATTATACTTAACATAGCACACCCTGCCGTAAATATTAAACAAAACTCCTAACACTAGAACTTCAAATGGATTGCCCTGTTTGGATTTAAAAGTTTGGCAGTTTCTTCTTTGTTTAGCAACTCTTTCAAAAGGTGCCTAGTGACGAACTTGTGCAAATTATATTTTCTAGATAAAAACAATGAAACACTTGTCATTTCAACTCTTATTTTATAGGTGACATTGTTGACTAGCATGCTTGATTTTGTTCTTAAAAACAGGTATAACATGGTAAGGCAAGGCATTGTCAAAAAATCCATTTTCTCTTTTTGGTTGAACAGAAAGGAAGATGAGAAGGAAGGAGGAGAGATTGTATTTGGTGGTGTTGATCCAAAGCACTTTAAAGGTGAACATACTTTTGTTCCTGTTACACGTTACGGTTTTTGGCAGGTAGGTCTTGAAAGGGATCATACATTCAATGTGAATATTGGAATTTGGACTTAGTAATCTTTTTATGGGTTTGTTGTCATGTATTTTGTAGTTCAATATGGGAGACATACTTATTGACGGTAAACCAAAAGGTAATGGATGTGGATTGTAGTCAGTGGAAGTTACTTGTTTATGCCAAGCTATTGAACTCAAGTAATGATGGAACTCTTGTTTTCCAGGTTACTGCTCTAGGGGTTGTGCTGCTATAGTAGATTCAGGATCTTCTGTATTGGCCGGCCCATATGTATGTTCATATTTTGATCTTTGAATGTTAAATCATATTATGATGTGAATGATATTGAAAATTCAAATATTTTTTCCATGATACCAATTATAGGTAGTTTTGTCTTAGAACCGTAACACATACTATACATTTGATAACACATATTGAAAAACTAAAGTGGTTTTCAAAGGGAGAAATGGGTTTAGGATTGTACATTTTTTTTTTGTCTTGTCCCCTCTTATACAAGAACCTTTTCTACATGAGTGTAATTCTACATTAGGTCTTAGCATCGATCTTACAACAGATAACAAACACACTACATGAGAAACAAAATATGATGAGCGGAACGTTGTCATGGAAGATGAAATAGACATAGCAAAATAGTTATTTTTGATTAAAAAAAAATTAATTGGAATCAGAGATTGAATGTGCACTCAAAACAAGTCCTTGCCACCACATTAAATTTTTGTCCAATTGAGATGACTAGATAGAAATAAGTTATAATAATGTTTTCCACTTGTAATTCATAGTTCCATTTCCAAGAAATAAATCTTAGAGTAAAAGTATAATTAGTCTTGTGGAAGGAGAAAATATGAACCCAACCAAAAAACTACTTCTCACTAAAATTTTAGGAAAAGAGCGAATTTTAGGAAAAGAGTGAAGACCGTTCTTGGTCATTGTGAGATGTTAATCTTACGGGAAGTAACACGGGTTGAAGGGGCCACGTTGGAATATCTTGAGAAGGCTAGTATTCTTTTTATTTATTTTTTTAATATTAAAGATTGATTAGTCTTAAGTAGAGGAAATAAATTTAGTGAAGGGATTAATTTGCATATCTATTATATTTTATGTTAGAGTTCTATTTAATAGGTGCTTGCCACCTCCACTCATAAAGAAACTTAGTGGTTATAAATGTGTATGTGAAGAAGCGTCTCTAAGGCCTTTAAACTAAGAGTTACTATTTCTTAAAAATAAAGAGTTGAGAACATTTGGTCATAAAAGAATATAGTATGGGACTTTATTAACATAGAAGATGAGTATTTGAAAAAAATAATATAGTGTGGGACTTTCTTAACATAGAAGATGAGTATTTGAAAAAGAAGTGTTTTTCTATCTCAATCTTAATTAACTTAGTGTTTATAAATGTAGATGTTAAGAAGTATCAGAAGGCCTTTCAACTAAGAGTTACTATTTCTTAAAAATAAAGAGTTGATAACATTTGGTCATAAAAGAATATAGTATGGGATTTTCTTAACATAGAAGTTGGGCCTTTGAAAATGAAGTTTTTTTTAATATCAACCTTGTATAGGGAACGACATTGACCAATGTCATGTATACATTATATGTTTTCATTACTTTCAACCCATGATTGATGGGAGCCAATTGTCAATTAACAAAGTGGAGCGTAATATTATACAACTAGATGAATATATGTCTTCCTTGACAACTAGATGAATAGATGTCTTCCTTATAGTCTTATTAAAATTCCCAAAGGGATACGGTAGTTCTGGCTGTCCAAGAAGTACATATAAGGAGGTATACACATGGAAATGCCAATATATGAAAGAAGCAATATACCTTTTTAAGGGAAGAAGTGGTTGTCGATGTCCAAAGATTTCCTATAAGGAAAGATATGCTCAAAGAAATTGTTTTTAAACTTAAGAAGTGTGCCTATAAGGAGAGAAGTGCTCAAAAGAAATTATTTAAATTTAAGAAGCAATGAAGCATCAAAAAAAACAATATTTCCTTAATCATGGGTGACCCATGGAGGCTATCACCTCTAAGGAGTGCAAGGCTAATTTGTTTGCAAGGAATAATATAATGAAGCACAATGGGTTGGATTCTCTCCATCTATGCCTATTATATATAGGATGTAGGCTAATACCCCAAACCTCATAACTATAAAGATTAGTGAGATTAGATATGTAGAATATTCATCTCAATATATAATAAAAATAACTATGTAATATTTTTATATTTGTTGATATACATGTTATATTGATTTTATATTATTCTACAAAATTATAAATTGATTTTTAAAGTTTAACATTATAATATATAAATTAATTATTTTTAATTACATAAAAAAATATTTATGTATTATGTTTTTTTTTACTTATTATCAAAATAAAAAATAAAAATAAAATCTATTAAAATGCCATATACCTTTCTCATTAATTTGGAATTATTTTGTAGTTTTTTAATTCAACATATGGATGATGCATTAATTTCTTACCAAATTTCAAGAGAGCACAAATTTCTCTAAATTTTTCTACAAATAAAGCTCCCTATTTAATTCCAGGCTTATCAACTCAATTTGGGTTCCGCGATCATTTTTCACATTCTGAAGGCTATTCTCATAATCACTTTAAGTCAAAGTGCATCTAAGGAAGTAAATAATTGAAAAACATATGTTAAACAAGACTAATATGATTTCCTCTTTATTTCAATCTTGGTATTGAACTCTCAAATCACAAGTAGGATTTTCCATCTCCCATCCTATTTTTTTATATTCATGCCAGGCGGATAATCTAGAATTGTTGGCAATTGTCAAACTCCTTTATGTCTTTTATGGATTCTACTAATGGAGGTGCATTTGAATGGCCTATTTGATATTTCAGAAATCCTTTTCCCTTACTCGTCTACCTTAGAACAAAGTTTTTTCCAATCAAAATAATAACCTTTCTTCTTCATCATCTTCTCGGCCAAAGCAACAAGATCCCTAGGAATGTGGTAAGGGTGAATACCATTCATCAGTCATGATCTAAAACCACTAATGACCATAGCTTATCGTTGAAATATTCTCTATGATATCTAGAGAGTATATTATCCAATAGCATTGCAGAGTAGAAAACTGTGTATATATATGTTTAGCTAGTTGATATATATATTAAACATATTTGATTATACATATATATATTCACAACAAGATAAACATATTTGATTATTAAATTAGGCTAATGTATTTTCATGTTCTCATACAATTTTCTCAGAATCTGGAATTTATTCATGTGCTTGGAATAATTTTATCTTACTTATCAACAAATTTCAAAAGCTCTTGAATTGAATATTGGAAAAAGTATTTTTTTACTTGTTTTCTCGATCATTGGAAATTCAATTAAAAGATATTTTTGGAAAGAGGATTTTCACATCACAATTCATGCACATATGGTTTGCACTTTTACTTGGGGGGTTTTTTGTGCCCATGTATTTGATAGTTCTACATACAAACTAGGAGACATTTATTGAAGTGGCATGATCATGCTAACACTACACTGGATGCATATTTTGATCTTTGTTGACAATGCTTGCTTTGTGGTTTGCTTATAAAATGAAGCACTTTTGCTAAACAACTTTGTCTATTTAATGGTGGGTTGCTACAGGCCATTATGGCAGAAATCAATGATGCTATTGGTGCCAAAGTTGTTGTTCACAAGGAATGCAATACCCTGATTTTCGAGTATGGGGACATTATATCAGACCTTTTGATAACACAGGTCTGGAAACTAGTTCACCTTTTTTTTGCAAAATATCCATTAACGTTTTAACTATATTTGATGTGGTGAGTTTGATTAGTATGGTATAAATAAATTGGGTTTTCATATTTCAAAATTGTGTATTTCAAAATGTCGATATCCCATCTTAGGGAGTTGATTCTACAAGATACTAGTTAATTAAGTAAAAGGTTAAGTAACTTGTATGGTATGCAGGTAAAACCTCAAAAAGTCTGCTCACAAATTGGTCTATGCTTTTTTGATGATACCTGGGATGTCAGGTCATATTCTCTCCCTATTTCACACTAGAAATTCTTCGTGTATTTTGTTTTTTTATTGTGTGCTTTTGGCTTGTTTCATTTTTTGTAATTTGAATTGTACTTGTTGTGTACTTTTTGAAATTGGATTCTTATATGTAAGAATTGGGGTTGGATTTTGACAGCACGGGAATCACTAGTGTACTTGAAGACAATGTGGAAGGGTTAGGAGTTTATAACAACGATACAATTTGTGCTGCTTGTGAAATGGCAGTTATATCAGCTCAAAATCAGCTTTCACAAAACCAAACCAAAGTTCAAATTTTGAACTACATTAGTCAGGTAACCCTACCTTGAAGAAATATTTGGACTTCCAATATTCACAACATGCTCTCTCTGGTGATTGAATTTATGAATCATAATCAATAAGAAATATAAGATACAAGGTACAAACCGTTTTTAACCTTTTTCATGATTCTTATTAAATGTATAATTTGTAGCTTTGCAATCGAAGGAGAAACTCGAATAAACAAGCAACTGTTGACTGTAATAAATTATCAACCATGCCAACTATTTCATTTACAATCGGAGAGAAAACTTTTGATCTCACTCCAGAGCAGGTTTGAATATGCTTAAGAAAGTCTCTTTTTATCTATTCCATTGCCATTCTTTCATTTAGATAATCTTTAAAATACGTCGTTTTTCACCTGTTGCATGTTCTAAAGGCTAGAAATTGGGGGTTTGGAACTAGACATACTTCACTCAATTTATGTTCAGAATTTTTACTTCAAATTTGTTGGATAGATGAAAATAGGTTTTAGGTGGCCTTGCCACCTCTAGAGTTCCTTTGCATAATTTCTAGTGTATGCATTATTGATTCAAGGTACTTCTACTAAATAGAAGAAAAAAATGATACAATTAGATGATAATCAAGTTGGTTATTGTTTGAGTGTTTAAGCTTGTGGCAGTAGTGTGTTTAAAAACAAAAACAAAATAGGGGAATATTATTAGCTAATCCTCAAAATATAATACATACGACTTCTTTAGTGGATATGATGCCTTTGATTTTACTTGAGATAGACCTTCACAAAAAGTCCTAGAATGCTTATGACTTTACAAATAATTTTTATAAACTAGGGACTCAACTAAAATCATGAAAACTGTTGAATGAGGGGGAGTGTTGTTTCTTATGTCCATTATCTCTTTGAATTGGTGCACCATTTCATCTTCTTTCATTTCTGCAAGGGTAGAGATTCCTTGGTTCCTTGTTGGATGTCATTGAGAGAGATTCCTTATAAAGGTTCAAAGCTAAATTATAGAGCATGTTGCATTCAACATATAAAATGTCCATTCTTTTCTTTTGTTGCACTAACAAGTTCATTATGTTTTCTTGTTGGGTGACACAATAATGTTCATTATATTGCACCTTAGAGTTGATAGAAAATAATGAATCCTGGTTAGAATCAATTTGTTCCTTGTGGTGCCTCAAAAATTTCCTAAACTCCATCACTTCCATGTTGTCAATTATTGCAATGAGAAGTCATATGCTTGCAAGATGAAATTGGTTTTGGGAAACACTATCTGCCTAGGGTTTACCTCCTTGAGGAGAAGAAGAGATGGCTATTGATTTTTTTGTAAGGGAGTCTATCACTCCAAAGATGACAATTTTCCAATCGCAAAATTGACCACAAGATTAAGGATGAAAACATAAAATTCAATCCACCAGAAAACAAGAGCATTGTTTGTAACTCATTCCATGATGGGGTTCTCACTAGTATCCTGGGATACCAAGCTCACGTGAGGAGAATATGAGGGAAAAGGGAACAAGTCCAATGAAAAGAAAAGAAATGTAAAATGAAAATTGATAATTTAAATATAAGTAACCAACAAACCAATGAGACAAAAACACAAAATACCAAACATATCTCAATTTCCAAATATCTTGCCCAAATTCCTTATCTTGGAGACCCAACAATAGATAATTTGCATTATGGCCAAATGTTTGATCCCATAGTGCCGACGTGTTTACCACATTGGGAAATTTAATATGAAGCATCGAGAGAGGATTACACACATAGGAAGGGATGATATCTATCACTTGAGCTCTCATCTCGTATCTACCACCTTGAAATATTTTGTGATTAATAAATGTTTAATGTATTATAATAAAACCATATATTAGGGGATGATATGAATGGATCCCTCCTCATTTTGAATGTATTGGAATAAGGTTAAGGAGGGGTCCCTTTTAGAATAAATGTTTAATGTATTATAATAAAACCATATATTAGGGGATAATATGAATGAATCCCTCCTTATTTTGAATGTATTGGAATAAGGTTAAGGAGGGGGTCATTTTAACCAAATAATTTGTATCTTGGTTGAAATCTCTTTTTGCATGGAAGAATCAGACATGTAATATTTTTACCTTAATTTGTATAAGACCAAATATATCTTAGAGTTCACTTATGGAGTCATCAATCATAGCTTTGATATTTATCAAGGTGTCTCCCAACATAGTCAATGTCGAGAACTTTATTTTCTTGGTCAGTTGGATACCCCTTAGGAGTGTGTAGGCTTCAACCAGGTTTTTTGATGTTGTACCAATACTCCAAGTGAATGTGGCTACGATTATTCCTTCAGGATCGTAGAGGATCCACCTCACACCTCCAATCCTTTAGAGGGAGGTAGTGTTATCCTAGCTAGTATTGCTAGGATTAATGTGCCTATGCACATACTATCATTTACAACTAATGGTTACTGTTGTAATCATACTTAGTGGTGATTCATGCACATCGATGTAATCACATATAGTGGTATCAAGTGATAAATAAATATCAACTTTTCAATAAGTAGGTATGTGCGTGTCAGTTTCTCTAAATAATGCAAACATTTTCTAAAGTCATTAATAACACAATTGCCAAAGCTCGGTAAAAAATATATAATATGTGTCCATGAAAAATTTCATCCTTGCAGACATAGTTGTATAAGTCATGACTTATTTTTATCAAAACTAGCTTCTTTTTTAGTAGATTCATTAAGATCCTCAAAATGACCCATTATATTCTACTCTCATTTATGTAAGGTTTTTTCATAATTAAGACTTATAAATAAAGTAACATCCTTAGTTACCAAGGTGTATAACTCCATTTCATGAAGTATAAGCACATGAGTGAGGATGAAATTTGTTCACCTATATTAGGATATAAAACTACTTGAGTTGTATATTGATATGGGGTTTAAAGGTTTATCTAAACATCTTACAATTTTCTTGTTTTCACATTGACAGTACATTATTCAAGTTGGTGATGGATCTAAAGCTAAGTGTTTAAGTGGTTTCATAGGGTTAGATAAGGGATATATCTGGTATGTTAAATAATTGATTTGAAAGGATTCAATTGAATGTGAAGTAAACATGAAATAATGTTTTATTCTTTATCTTTTTATAATGATCAAGTGCTTACCAATGGATTCTTGTGATCTATTACAGGATTCTTGGAGATGTTTTCATGGGTGTTTACCACACTGTCTTTGACTTTGAGAAAAAGAGAGTTGGGTTCGCTAAATCAACATAGGATAATTATCCCAATTGCTTAAGCTTAGGTTGTTTCATAATGAGTTTATAGATCAAGAAAACATTTGGTGCCAAGCAATAAATAAATATTAAACTTAACAATTATTAATGTGAAAATCATAAAAGAGATGCTTATATGTAAATTTCATAATCATTTTTCAATGTTGTCATACTTGTTCTTAGGTACATCGTTTATATAAATTTCATAATCATTTTTCAATAGTGTCATACTTTAACTTATGCATATATTTCTATATTGTTAATGCCAATATTTCCATACCTTTGGGAACACTTAGTTTATGGTGTTTTTCGAGTTTAGTTTACTAATAATTGGACATGTTTAATCTAAGTTTCATATAACAAACCTTGGAATGTATCCTTATATCATAAAATGACTATTTTTTGAAGAAACTTACAAAAATAATGTAAAATTAATTTTTTCCACTTAAAGAATAATAGAAAATCTTACATATTAGAGTTTTTTTCCAAGACATCCTTTAAGATCTCTCAAAAGGAGAGAGTATTTTACTCTTAAGTATTGCATTCAACTCATCAATAATCCTTTCTCCAAAAGAAACAATAGAGAATGAAGACCCATTAAAAACAATGTCATAATGAAGCTCACAAAAGGTAAACAAGGTTGCAACATGGAGCTTCACTAAAATGAAATGGACCAATAGAGTCAACATGACTTAAAAGAGCATCTTCTTAATTTATCTTAAAAAAGAAAATTCGATGAAGTATGGAAAAAAATTCACAATGTTCTCAAACATATTTTCACCTCCAAAATATGTTCCCAATAATCTTTATACCATTGCAACGTGGACAATATCACCTCCAAAATACGTTCCCAATAGTTTTTGTACCATTGCAATGTGTACAATACTTTTCTACAAGACCCATACTTGAAAATAGCCCCTCAAAAGGAGGGCCTTGTTAAACTAAAACTAGGAAACCACTCTAATTATGAAGGATAGACTAAAGAACCATATTGTGCATAGAAAGTTTATCCATTATATGTGGCATCAATAAGGTTTAATCCTTTTAGGCAGGGACATGTGCACCTCCAAAATATGTGCCCAATAGTATTTGTATCATTGCAATGTGGAAAATATTTGTCTACAAGATCCATCCTGAAAATCAATCCTTATAAGGAGGGCCTTAGCAAATTAAAACTAAGAAAACAATCTCATTATGGAGAGACTAAAGGTGTGAAGTTTTCATAGTGAACCTAGCTAGTAGAAAATTCACACAAACTTGCGAGAGAGAGAAGAGAGGAGAGACAAATAATGAATTGTATTAACTGAATGAGAATAGTAAAAATACACATGCTATACTTTACATGGCTAAGTGAATGGACCATAGTAGTGATCTAGAGAGATATAAAAACACTGATAGAAACTGAAGTAATCTTCTTCCTAGTCTTAGTTAACTGGTCCAATAATCATCAATTAATCGAGTTACACACTTGGAAGTGAGAGAAACACATGCAATCACAATATATGCACCCTCTTGGTTACATGCATGAGATATGCATGCAGTGAGGAAATCGAGGTGAACATGCAACTATTGGTGATAAACTGAGGTTTCCATGCATGAGTGACCTCCACTAGTCTAATTGATGTGTAACTGACTCTGAATTGAAGAGGGAAGGTGCCCTAATTTTTAGGGGAATATTCTCAAGAGAGAATATCCTCATCTATGGAAGTGATCTCAACATTCGACTATCAACCTTAGGAAAATAATTACCTAGGTGAGTGTGTAATATCCCCAACACCCCCTATGAACACTACTAGGGTGTACATGATGAATGGGTCCCGAAAACCAAGGCCATGTTAGTTACCCATTGTAAAATTCATCTATGAATGCAACATTGAAAAAATAGAGGAAAGAGGGAACCCCCCCCTCAAAGTACAATGTATTAAAAAATGAACAAGGAAAGACAATTGCTAAGAAACTGTGTCCTTCACTCCAAGACGATCACACATGAAGTGGAACTTTTCATCAGTAAATGTCTTGATGAAGATGTCTGTAGTCTTCTCAGTGGATGGAAAATACTACAAATTGATTATCCTATCATGTACCATTTCTCTTATGTAATGCATATGGATCTCGATGTGTTTGGTTTGCTGTCACTGCACTACGTATCTGCAAAACTTGAGAGTACTCTCATTGTCACACCAAATGACAGTCGAATGGTGGAACTAGATGTTGAGCTTAGTTAGGAATTTTTGAAGCCAAAGTGATTAAATAATGATGTTGAGTTCTCCTTTGTACTTGGCCTCTGCTGACAATAGAGCAATAGATGATTGCTTTTTCTCCAATAGATGGGACCAAAACCAAAACTAAGCACATGCCCATAAGTGGACTTGTGATATTTACTATCGCCAACCCAATAAGAGTCAGTAAAACCCATGATATCCAATGCACAACCTACTCCATAGTAGATCCCATAATCTATGGTAACCCTAAACATATTTGAGGATGCTTGACATCCTTCCAGTGTAGTTCTTGTGGCTCCTGCATGTACCTAGAAACTACCCCTACTACATATGAGAGATTTGATCGGGTGTGGGTGAGATATATAAGGATCCCCACATGTTGTTGATAAAATGTGTTATCCACCACTGATGTATCCCTGACATCCTCAAGATGTACCTCAAACATAAAGGGTGTGGTTTTGGACTTGCAATTGGTCATGTGGAATATAACCAAGAGATCCATGACATAATTAGTTTGAGATATATTGATTCCTAAAGCATCCTGACTGATCTTGAGACCAATGAAATATCGCATTGAACCCATGTCTATCATAGAGAATATGTCCTGAATAATATCTTTAACTACAACAATTACTGAGTTCGAACTCCCTGTGATCAAGAGGTCATCAAAATAGAGAACTAGGATCATTACGGAGTCTGAGGTTCTCAACATGTAGACATTCAGATTTTATTTGCATTTAAAAAAATGTTTAGAAAGAAAGTAGGCATCCATGTTCGCATAACATTTTCTAGGCACATGCTTGAGGCCATAGATTGAATTTTTCAGTCGACATAATAAGGACGAGTTTTGTATGAACCCTTGGGGTTGATCCATGTAAATATCCTCTGAGATATCCCCATGAAGAAAGAAATTCTTCACATCCATTTGGTGAACTTCCCATGCCTTGCTTCTGCAATGGCAAGGGCCAATCAGATGGAGTCCATCTTTGCTATGAGAGAAAAGGTCTCATCATATTCTATCTCATGGATATGTTGAAAACCTTTGGAAACCAGTTGTGCCTTATACCTGCTCACCTATATGTCTACTTGCTTCTTGGTCTTGTAGACCCATTTTCATATAAAACGCTTATGGTCTAAAGGAAGGGAAACTAGATCCAAAGTTTGGTTCTCAAGGAGAGATTTGTATTCCTCCTACATAATGGATTCCCAGAAGGGTTTCCCTGCATCCTTTGCATATGTATGTCATTATGAAGATAAAACCTTATATAAATGCATGGGAATCAACGATTCAATAGCTATGAGTGCATGAGGAGGATCCTCAAATTGAGACCTCATCCTCCTCTAATATGTTGTCTCCTCTACAAGGTCTCTTGATTCTTGTAGGGTGGTTTGTGCCTACTTGAGCATTTGTGGTGGCTTAACATCTGCATGCTCATCATTGACACACTCATCATATTTCAAATCATATTCAGAGCTTAGATATGAACCATGATTTGAGTGAGTGGACTCATCATCACTTTTTTTGGGTGTAGGCATTAGTATAGAGGTATCTACATGTGTCTTCAACGGTGTGTGCAAGGGAGTTTCCTCAAACTGAACACTGCACTCAATGATGATCCTGTCAGTAGAGGGATAAATTAACCTATAACCCTTCACACCATTTGGATATCCCATGATTATGCATGTGGTACTCTATGAATCTAATGTTTTCCTCTTTTCAGAGAGTATGTAGGTCCATGCATGTGATCCAAATATTCGAAAGTGGGTGAATTTTAGTTTGTTGTCGCCCCATGCCTCAAAGGGAGTCTATTCCTTGACATATCTCTGAGGAGATATGTTCTAAATTTGGTTATCATAGTTAAGTGCCTCAAACCAAAGCTTGGGTAGTAGAGATCTTGCATGCAACATGCAAGTGGCCATCTCCTTGAGGTATCTTTTCTTTTGCTTGACTATTCCATTCTGTTGCGGAGTGAAAGGTAATATTTTCTACACTTGTATACCCACCTCTGAAAAAATATGATGGAAATATCAGTTCATATATTCCTCCCCATTGTTTGTGCATGGATTTTGATCTTTCTCTTGGATTGAGTTTCTGCATGTGCATTGAACACTTTGAGATGGTACATAAATTTGGAATTCTTCCTGAGAAAATACACCCAAGTGTATCATGATAAATAATCAATAAATGTAATCATGTACCTAACTTTGCTGATGGATAGATGTGGAAAGGGTCCCATCAGATCACTATGGATGAGTTCCAAAGGAGAGGAGGCCCTCCAAGCCTTCCCTTTTTCAAACTTCTCTTGAAGATGTTTTCTAAGAACGCATCCTTGAAAAGCTCCTTTTGAAAAGTGTAAGTTGGGAAATCTAGTGACCATATCCAATTTTCATATTTTATGCATGAGTTTGAAGTTTAGATGCCCAAATATCTCATGTCATAATCCACTAGTATCATAAACATGCGTAAGTAGTAAAGTAGAATCAGATTTAGAAATAAATTTATTGAAAGTATACAAACGAGATTGGTGGTTTAACCCGCCAACAAAAAATATGGAGTTATCATGCATATCAGATATGGTTATAGAATCATGTGTAAACTCCACCCTTTTTCCCGTACTCAAATGTGTTATCTGATAAACTGAGAGAATATTCATGGAGAGATTTGGAGCATGCAAGACATTCTCAAAACTTCTATGTTGGAGTTCTACTCTCCCTTGGCCAATGACCTCAAATGGGGTATCATCTCCCATGAGAATGGGAGGACCCATGCATGCAAAAATAGAAGATAAAACATTTTATGTTGCTTCCATATGGTGGGATATGCCTGAATATATGATCCATGCATTGGGAGAAGAGTTAATGAAAATCAATGTATGAGAATTACCTTTCCCTTGATTTTCTGCTTGGACTTTGAATTAGAAGTGCTCTTGATTTCATGCACAAGAAGTGCATGCACATTCGGTCCCTTTATTATCCCCATTTTGATGAGATTATCTTACTCATGCATGAGGGATTCAATAAAATGATCCAATGTCGACATTTTCGAGGTTGCTCTTGAAGTGAATCGGGTTGTATGGAATGATGAGATGAAAACAACATAATTTAGAGCAAGTTTTTCCAAGATAGAAAGGATTGATTGATTGTGTTGAGAGGATTTTTCTATTCCACATCCCTTTAGATGAAGGAGGAGGGAATTTAACTTCATAAAGAAGTTTCAAATGTTATCAAAATTCCTCATATTTAAGGAATTCATCTCGACCTCAAGCATATGGCCTCTCATTTCGTCCTATTTTCCAAAGAGGTCCTCCAACTTTGTCCAAATCTCATTTGGTGTGGTACAATATTCAATGTGAAACATAAGATCAGGGGACATATATATGCATAGGAGGTTGTATGCCTCATTCATGTGGTTGAGATACTTGTTATTATTGATAGTGAAAGTTCATGGTAATCCGGTACAAGCATCTGCATATGAGTTGAGGCATAATTTTTAGCTTCCACTCGAAGTAGTTATGAGGCATGAGAAATATTTTCGGTGAGTAATCCATCTTTTCTGACTGCATCTTTCTCCTATAGTTGCAAAAAAAATTTCTAATTCACTTTCTCCTTGCAATCAAGGCTTTGATACTATGTGAAGTTTTCACAGTGAACCTAGCTAGTAGAAAAGTCACACAAACTTGTGAGAGGAGAAGAGAGGAGAGAAAAACATAAATTGAAGTAATCTACCACCTAGTTCTAGTTAATCGGTCCATGCAATCATCAATTAATTGAGTCACACGTGTGAAAGTGAGAGAAACACATGAAATCACAAGATATAAACCCTCTTGTCCACATGCATGAGATATGTACACTCTCGGTGAGGAAACTGAGGTGACCATGAAATTGTTGGTGATAAAACTAATATTGCCATGCATGAGTGATCTCCACTAGTCTAACTGTGGTGTAAATGACTCTTGAACTAAAGAGGGAAGGTGCCCTATTTTTAGGAGGTGCCCTAATTTGTAGGAGAATATTCTCAAGAGAGAATATTCTCATCTATGGAAGCACCCTCAACATTGGATATCAACCTTAGGAAAAGAGTTACCTAGGTGAGTGTGTAATATCTCCAACAAAAGGACCATACTATGCATACCAAGTTTATCCATTTATCTTTGGCATCAAAAGGTTTGATCATTTTATGAAGGTGCATGTCATTATGAGAAATAATAAAATTATCCTAAGGCCATCCCAATGCCATCTAAGAGTTGAAACCACCTTCATCCATTATTCCTAAATTCTTTAAAGCATAGGAGAACCACCAAACTTGAACTCACTCTATGTTTTCCTTTGATGATTATGCATATGATAAACATTTTCCAAGATTCCTCACCAAAAAATTATCTCGCTATCCATTTCATTTAGTGAAACTAAAGCCTCTCCACTATTTGGGAAAAGGTACAAATTATCCATGGAACCATAGAAAAATCATAGTACCTCCAAATTTCAACCTTAAGAAACCTCCAATAAATATTTTAGATGAATAAATTTGTAAGTAGAAGGAAAAAAACAAAAGAAATAATAATCTTGGCTCCTATGAAGGAATATTTTCTTGAGAATTTAAATTTTACTAACAAAAAATGATCTCCCACGTATCTAACTGTATCCCCACCTCTCATGTGTTGCTAAGGACATTTCAATCAACCATGTTTCTATTCATGGATACATGCAATAGATAACCTTTCCTTCAAACTAAAATCAAATGGTTAGGGTATCTCTAGTATTGAAAGAGATAAGAATCTCAATCAAACCTCTAGTCCCAACCTTATCATTATCCACTCCAAAGAATGCACCTATTGCTAAATGATTATTTCAATAAAAAGGATTTAAAGTTCTCTAAAAAGTAAGAGCTATGTTTCAAATGTGAAATGGTTTTGGTGAATTATTTGGATTCCTACCCCCACAACCCTAACTTAACTACAAGATTGTTTTATCCCCAAGGGGGGATTTAGTGTGTTAAGTTAAGTGGTTAAGTTTAGTCCGAGCCTTGGGTCATGAACCAAGCATATGATTCATCAGTGAAATGTGTGTATAGAGGGTGCAACTAATCTTCAAAATAAAATGCTTATAGAAGTACTTTCGATTAATGATATTTGAAATTGAAATGCTAAGTGAAAACTAGAAAAAAGTACTAATTGTAAAAGGATTCTATCAATTTAGATCAAAAAGCACAAAATCATACTTCAACTTAGAAAAGGACTAGGACTAAATGAGCATACAACTTCAAATTGAAAAGAAAGTTGAACAAGTCAAATACTAGGAACCAAGGAAATTCTTTTACGTTTTATAATAACAAACATGCAATAGATGAAAAGTTAAAAAAGTCATCTAGCTAGTTGGAAAAAGAAAAACCAAAAAATAAGGACAACTACTTATGCAACAAGGGACACTTTTATTTATCCAAATATTTTGCAATTTAAAGCAAGTCTAAGGGATATTCAAGCAAGATAAGGTTATGAACTTAGTATACTAAAATAGAAATATATAATGTAGGGAAAAAATCCTAAAAGTGGAAGGTACTAAGAACCCTAAAGGGCCTTTTACCTTCCTACACCATTTCTCTAAAAATGCATTACAAAATAACATTAGTACCCTGAAAGATTAAATGAACCCTAACAGAGTACTATTTGGACTGAGACAAAACTAGAAATCCAAAAAAAAACTCTATGAACGACGTAGAAAATTAAACCAAAATTTGCGTTGGTAATGCAAAAATAGGGCCTAAAAATCCAATGAATGAGTACATAAAACACCCCCCAAATTGTGCATTCATTGTAGAAATAAGTTGATGCAGGAGCATCGCCTTCAAAGTCAAAACACAAGCATGGAGGCAAAGGAATGACATCTCAACATGACAGAGTTTCAAATCAGAAATTAACTCATAATTAAATCGGGTTGTTGAGATATTTTGTAAACAACATTTTAAAAATGTAACTTGTTTGTAAAGTCGTGAAGGGTTGTAAGGGATTGCAGATATGGAGTGTTGACTCGTATTTGGAAATAATTGTTATTTATTGTAATAGGATAGAGTAGGTAACCACTAAAACTTTGATAGGATAGGTTGCAGACAGTACGACGAGAGCTCGTGGAGCCAGTCCTTAGATAGTTTTCATTGTTGCATTGTAATAACATAGATATAATAGAAATGAAGAAGAGAGAGATCAGAGAGATCAATAAAACAAAGTAGAGTAGAATAAATACCATGTAATTTTGTTTTCATGAATGAATAGAACATACAAAATTGTCCCAAATCCTTGGACTGTGTTCATTTAACGTGTGATTGAATGAATGTGATATTCTTTGTGTATGATTATTTTCATTTTTGTTGATGTATGATTGTTTGAGAGGTTGACTGTATGAGTTCATGACGAAACTAGATGAGTTTCAATTGTTTCTCTTCTGACACTTGTATGCAAGGTGTGCATCTCAAACACAAAGAGTTCGATTGAGTGTCAGAGTGATTCAAATAAGTTCAGAGAGAACAAAGGGAACTTATACCAAGTGCAAGGTGTTCACAGCGTCAAAGAACAACCAAGCATCGAAGAACCCGAAACAGAGAAACGCTAGGCGGGCGATAAGAATTTCTTTTCAAGAAATTCTTCGAACTGTGTTATCGAAATCCTGATAACGCAAGGTGTGCGTGGGAAATCAAAATCTGTTTAAGGAAAAAGATCAGAAGGGATAGCAATTTTCAGAAGTGCTAACAAGATCCAAGAATCAGACTTGTAGGAGGAGCAAAGTTTCAAAGCCTTTGAACACTTAGAAAATATTCCAAGTCACAGAGAGATCAGAAGCTTAGGAGAGAGGAGTGACAATGGCCGTTGGATCACAGCATAACAGATCAACAACCGTCTGATCAGGGTAAGGTGCACGAGCCTTAGCGCTTCACACACAGAGGAGAGAGAAACCTCACCAGGGTTGAGAACTGAGATTTTCGAAGCCCGAAGAGACGGAAACCCGAAGTAGAATCTCAGTCATCTGATCACAGGAACAAATATGAGCCATCAGATTGTTTGTGGTAAAATTCAAGCGTCAGATTGCTAGAGTGGATCTGAGCCGCCAGATATCGTGAGTCCGAGAGGAGGCAAGTGTGAAACTTGAGATTTCTGAAGCATGGAGAGACGAAGGGCTAAAGTGAATCTAGACCGTTGGATCCAGGAGGACACGTGTCGACATGTCAGAAGATCCAGAGGAAGGCGAAGGGAGAAGTGTTGAGACACCTGAAGCCCGAAGAGTCGTCGATCTATAGGTGGAAACTTGTCAACAGATCGCGAGCTCCGAGTAAAGTTGTTGTGGAGTTTAAGTTGAGAAATGAGACTGCCCAACCTCGAAGAACCAAAGTGATTTACAACCGTCAGAGCTAGGAGAGACATGGCATAGATCCATGCACTCTGGGTAAAGTCCTGAAGAAATTCTCGATCGTTAGATCAAGAAGACACGTGGAAAAAATCCGCATACTTCGCGAGGAGACAAAAGTTGAGAGTTGAAAAGTTCGGAGTCTGGAGTTTCGAAGTGATCAACATCGTTGATTTCATGAGACAGGTGTCCGTAGATCGTCAGCTCTGAAGGATTAGAGTACGAAAGAGAGTTGGGTTTGAGATTTAAAAACCTTGAAGTCCGGAGTTGTGAAGAGATCATATCCGTTGACCTCGAAGGGACAGATCTGGCCCATGGATTTGGAAGACGCGGATCTGAACTGTCATTTCAAGCAGTATCATCAATATCATGAGATCGCTGATCCTGTAGCATTGCATAGACATGAGTTGTGCAGAGTTTAAAATATTGAGGGCGGGCCGCAATCCAAACCATGGTTTCATCAAGAGGACACATGGAGGCTGGAGGAGCATTGCGGGCCCAAAAGTAGTTTGAATTCAAACCACTTGTGGCCACACCCACAGTCGCGTGGTCATCGCCTAAGGTCATATCATGAGAGGGATTATCC